>OX401413.1:7597936-7887936 GCA_947846245.1 Cerastoderma edule | reverse complement strand
AAAAGTGATCACAAAAAATAACCATCAGCACAACCTGAACGTGAAAGCCAATGAAAAATAACCAAGAGCAGCTAGTTTAATAATTCAGATTGCCTGATTCTTCACCTCTAACCTGGTCACGTGGTACACAGACTTTTGAATGACCAATTAGAATTCGTTCTTTTAGATATGTAAACAACAGATTGTTGATAAACATGATTGAATTGGAGACAAATATTTTTCAAGCACAAAAAAACATCATAAATTAATTTTCATGACTTTTAAGAACATAATAAAAGAACTCCATATATTTTGTTCAGTAATTTATTTGTACTCATATCCTTTCATGTGCCTTTAACCACTGCCACATTTTACGTCACGTGACATCATACAGTACTCGCGAACTGTCACGAGGAACGCATTAATAGTATGCCGACCAAAAAGCGAGTGCCGGAAATTTGTTTTCTTTACTAGAATCGGTTTGGACATAGTAGCAATAGTTTATATGTCTCCTTTTTACCTATCTAAGATGTTCATTGTGCTATTATATTAAAGTCCTAACATTGCTTTAATGTAGAACAACATCAAAATAAAATGTCAGTAAAACTCGTAGGGGACTCTGGTTTGTTTGAAAATGGGCTTAAATACGTTTAACGCTCGGGAGAGAAATCTTCGACTGCGATTTCTCTGCCGAGTATTCGACGTTACGCCGTTTAAATGTATGGGTTATCATATACGACAAGAACAGGAAAGTTTATGGTAAACTCATGCAGGGTACAACAAGTAGATTTCATTGGCAAAAGAGGGTGAAAACAGCAAAAATAAATGTACACGTCCATCTTGTTCGGACATAAGATCGTAACCATTGGCCACGTGATTCCCCAGCCTGTAATTGATATGTTCAAATACCTCAAAAACATTAAGTATTTGTTACGTTAAATCGGACAGTTGTATGTTATCTCGTTTTATTCATTGTATATATGTAATCAAATCGGAACCCCTCGGTGATGTTGGCGGGCGTACTTTTCCGGCCAGCTGGAATTTGCCGACCAGTTCCGATTGTTGTAACCCACAGGTTTGACGAACATCCACGAGATGGCGCCACCCGGGGTATCTTCCGAGGTGTGTCTGTTGTTTACCGATGGATTCGGTACTACAAAGACATACAGCGTAGAAACGTTCGCCATCGGGCCGTACCCTAGTTTTACCGTCACACTTCAAAATGGTAGGTTTGAAAGTTGTTGATTATTTTAAAGGCTCACGAAAGGTGACTTATGCTACATCAAACTATATCATTTGGTAAACTTTTGGTCAAATTCAAATAGCAATCACCAGAATAAACACCATTAGCACAACTTTAACGTGAAAGCCAACGAGAAATAACCCAGATTAGCCAGTTAAATAATTTAGATTGCCTGATTCTTCATCTTTGACCTGGTCACGTGATACACAAATATTTGAACCGACCAATCAGAATTCGTTAATTTAAATATGTAAACAAGCAGATTGTTTACAAACATGATTGAATTGAAGACAACTATATTTCAAGAACAGAATAATTTCTGTTGAAGGCGTTTTTTGAATAGTGACTTCAACGAACACAATAAAAGAACTCAATATTAAATTTACAGTTATTTATTAGTAATCATATCCTTTCATGTGCCTTTAAATAGCGACAACAAGATTTTAGACATATTAGATAAAGAATGTGTTAATATAAAGCAAAATTCGATTGAATCGAATTCAATGAAACATTTGTTTGAGAAATACCCCACTCATGGAGCCTTCATTATGGAATTCCTACCGAGCATCTTTATAAAATATGAAAGTTTACCGTCGAACTTCAAAACTAGGATGGGCTGTGCTGAACCTTCGAATTGAAGCATTAAGTAGCTTTTACGTAGAGGTTTTGTATTCAATGATAGAAAGAAATATTTGAGCTTGTCGTTGTCACTTTGAAAGAGTGTTGAGAGCAGAATGTTTCAGAAATCTATCAGTTAGACAACAGATCAGTATATTTTGTCCTTTTCTGAGTGGTGTTCAGCTTAGATAATTACCGAGTCGAACACTTTGTCATCATTTGTACGGCGTAAGGCCAGCGCCAGGGAAGTGGTTTTCATTCCAACAAAACGTGTATTGGCTAATGAAACAGCAGAAATGGATAGATGCCAATAGGTTGAAAATCTGTTGCAAAGGTTTTGGAATAAAATAAGGCAAACTCTATAGAAATTGACAAACAGCAATATACATCTAGAATATATTTTTGTGCGGGCGCAACTGTATCGCATGGCCTATGATCATGATAAGTCCATGAAGTAAATTGACTAGTTCTACATGTTTGTAAGTGCTCCTTAGGACAAAGAATTTCTTAAGCTCTTTGAATGCTGGGTAATCTTCTGAAAATAGATGTTTGTGTCGCTTGCTTTCCAAAACCTTAAACATCTGCTTAATTTTGACGAGGAAAGATACTTAGAGTAGCAAACAGGTTAGACAACAGGTCAGATAACAATTTACTTGGCGGCTGGCCTGGATCTAACCTGTTTGCATAAGCATGTCGGATCCAGCACCTTAAATGTTAACGCAAAAGAGGTATACATATAAGCATTGCATGGAATATTGTACAAATAACTGCCATTCCATATTTCGTCTTTCGTTCCAGGAAACTCTGATTTCACCTACAACCATGGAGCTTCGTTCTCCACAAAGGACTATGGACCGAATCAAAGCTGCGCGCAAGGTAGGCGAAGCGGTTGGTGGCACGTAGGATGCACTTGGGTCAATCCGAACGGACTCTACGTCACCCCCGGAACTATTGCGACGTCACCGTCCGGTTGGGCGGGAATGGTTGACATCCTTTGGAAAGGATCAGAAAGCATGGCCGTCTCAAAAATAATGTTTCGTCGAGTTTGATGACATACGGAATAGCATACGCCTTGGGGTGAAATGCATCATACCATGTTTTTTGGAAGTGTTTCTGTGATTACTTTTCGATCGATAACCAAAAAAAAGACTATCACATCAATGTTGTATTGCTTGAAGGCAGAGTGCTCTGTAACAAGACATTAATGCCTTTTTATTGGAAGTGACATTATCGCGTGATCGATTGATCTGTACAATACCTTTACATAGATGTACCACTAGGATATGCATGTACTTGTCAATATAATAGATTGTATGCTTAGATACATAGCCATCAAGAGCACTGAACGAAGAAAGCATATTGCAAACCCATGAAACAGGCATGAATCACGTGACCAATGTATACGATATTATACCTGAACAAGATGGTCGCTCCCAGGTATTTTTGCATTCTTCCCCCACTTTTGCAAATGATATCCACATTGTGTACCCTGCATGAGTTGATAGCCACATTGTGTACCCTGCATGAGTTGACCGTCAACTTTCCGGTTAAAGGGGAAAAAAGCAGAAATACCTGGGCGCGGCCATCTTGTTCCGACATAAGATTTTAAACATTGGGCACGTGATTCCCCAACCTGTAAAATATCGATAACAAATATGATTGACGAACTATTGCCTTATAGGAAGTTCTAACTATACAGCCAGTCGGCGTGATAACTTGAAGTATATAGGTACAGAGTTCGAGATATTTGCTCTGCTAATATCACCACCGGCAATCATAAGTTTCATTGCCTCGTAATGTGTCTGTCTCTTACCACTAGTATAGAGAATAGATGGTTGGTGTCTTTGAATGGAAAATGTTATCGGGCAAGACTTAGGATAATCATCCGGTGAGCCGAAGGCGAAACGGATAATAATCCGAAGCCAAGCCCGATGACTTTTCCCATTCAAAGACACCAACCATCTATTCTATTTATCTTGTTACCTTTGTGTATTCTCTCAAACAAACAAGATGTAAATAAAACACGAGAAAAAAGGAAAAATAAGTAGGGAAGGATGTAAACATGACGTCATGGCGTTTTATGACGTCATGATACGTCACGTGCATGTGTAATGAATATGATTAGTGCCGGATATCACAAATGTTATACGGCACCTAGTTATCGGTCCCAAAATGACACTAGTGACAGGATAAAATAGTCTTATTAGTCAGTCAATATGAGCTTGAAGCCAGTTGTTTGGCACGAATGATACACGGTACTTGATATGAGCTTGAAGCCAGTTGTTTGGCACGAATGATACACGGTACTTAATATGAGCTTGAAGCCAGTTGTTTGGCACGAATGATACACGGTACTTAATATGAGCTTGAAGCCAGTTGTTTGGCACGAATGATACACGGTACTTAATATGAGCTTGAAGCCAGTTGTGGCACGAATGATACACGGCACTTAATATGAGCTTGAAGCCAGTTGTTTAGCACGAATGATACACGGTACTTAATATGAGCTTGAAGCCAGTTGTGGCACGAATGATACACGGTACTTAATATGAGCTTGAAGCCAGTTGTGGCACGAATGATACACGGCACTTAATATGAGCTTGAAGCCAGTTGTTTGGCACGAATGATACACGGTACTTAATATGAACTTGAAGCCAGTTAGGGCACGAATGATACACGGTACTTGATATGAGCTTGAAGCCAGTTGTTGGGCACGAATGATACACGGTACTTAATATGAGCTTGAAGCCAGTTGTTTGGCACGAATGATACGCGGTACTTGTGAAGCGATATACAGGACTACGGGAAGGCACGCAAAATGGCGGATAACAACAGTCCTGTTCGCTGATTGGTCCATTCCAGCTGTCAATCAAAGTCTGTCGTAAGGTCAATGCGAGGAAGTTAGGTAGTTTAAAATTGATTTCTTTACACATGCACAACAACTTAACTTTCGTAAGATACGCACTGAAGAATAGTCATTGGAAGCCAATTGAGGTCGTTTTTACAGTTAGTTATTTTAATCCGAAAAAGTGGCACCGCTTTTAAGATTCACCGCATATAAACTGTACATACTTAGACAGATCTACGCTTCCTGAACTATCTATGCTTTCAACAGTTATTTTTTAGTTGTTTGTCAAACAACAATACACAAACTGTATTGTTTCAACGACATTTTATTTTGACTTACAAGTTTACTTTTTTGTTAACAGGCACCTTTAATCAATACGTATCTACTTTTCACAACGCCAGGTTGTCCTCTATTTTCCCTGCTGTTTACTAATATTGTAGGATAGCCTAGCTGAAAGGCCGTAATTAGAGGGAATAGATTATATATCTAGACATTTCTCGTTCACGCTGGATTCATCCTGGAGAAAACAGATATAGAGCGCTAACTTAAAAGTCTCAAGAGCTTGTCTGTATATGGCGTTTTACGCTTGTTGATTATTTGTCAGAATTATAACGACAATTGTTGGCTTCTGTCCGTCTAGGAAGACGATGAGTTGCACAGTGTCGAGGTTCTGCAATGTCTGCGATGACTGTAAAGGCCAATTTTTGAGTGGCAGTCCTTTCTACAATCACCCCAAATGAAGATAGTACAGTCCTGGTTGACTGCTGCCAATCGTTTGCTCTTTTCTGGCAATGCTGCCTGTAACGACGTCATGCTGTATATGACCAACTGTTTCACACGTTCCAACGTTTTTCTGAACAAATCCGATTCAAAAATGTTCTACTATGAATTTGCAGCCATGTCTTAAAATTATCACTTCCATCTGATGGGTATTTACCTTATTTAGATTTTGAGTTTTAGCCCTCTACTCCATAAAACCTCGCTTTGACGCACCTGTATCAAAAGAAATGATTAAACATCGTGACCAAAAGAGAAATTGCTTTATGCATTGTGAATTCGCACATTATAAAGAAGATAATCTCAGCTCTGCATTTTTCTCTTAACCCATTACCAAACAATAACGACATTTAACCACTCTTTTGCAGACTACTCTGGAAACATTGTGGGAAAAGGAGAAATTGCTCGGTAAGAGCAATTTCTCCTTTTCCCACAAGGTTTCCTGCTCTATTTGAAGAATGTTTTTCAATTTCATCACATTTGAAATGTCGTCTGCAAACTCTTTCAATGTGGGACAGTCGAAAAAAAAATTGTTTGGGAAAGGGCTTAATAATCCTTGCCAATAATGGTATTTCCCTGCACACCGAATAACAAACACCATATCCCTGTTTATTTGCGTGTCAGATATTTCTCTCTCTCGCTCTCTTTTTTCAAGCAATACCGCGGATACCCATTGAGATATCATTAACACATCGTAAACTGTCTGTGTATAGAGGAATGGTCGCTGTTCGACTTCATCATCACATTACAGCAGTGTGATCGCTACCAAACTTGATTTTGTGGCCCCAACATCGTAAACAATGATTGTTTAGTTGGATTTGAGTTTTGTGCCTTTCTTAACAGTAGTTCATTCATATGGAGGCTATGTTTCCCCCAATATTTTCTCACAAGCGTTGTCTTATATTCTTTCGAAGCCAGTGTCTACTTTTTTAAGTAAATGCAATGAAATTTTGCCTTCTTTTTGTGTTATTAGAGTTCATTCAGGGAAATCTGAATACTTGAAACTTTGGAAACAAAAATATCGCCTTTGAAATTACTCTTAATCCAGCTTCGTGTTTCAACAAAATTGATTTAAATTATCGATTAAAAGTAACAAAAACAATCGCGAATTACACATATACTTTATAGCTGGTTTATATCGATCGAAGACAGCTTGACAGACGGAGCAAAAATACTGATAACCCCCTACCCATACCCCCTTTCCCTTCTCCTTACCCCCTGCCCCCTACCCTCAAACCCCCTATCCCCTACCCCTTACTAACTCCCCCACTCCGCATAACCCCCTCATCGTGAGTCAAACACTCAGAGCTCCAGCACCGAAAGATTGTTGATAAGTCACGCCGTACGGGAAATTGCCAAAACACCGACTCGGAACCAGCCTATATATCATAGCGGCCGGGTACCGTTTTGATATATCATATCGACCGGGAACCGTGCTAATGTATCATAGCGACCAGCCGGGAACCATGTCGATATCTCGACTGGGTTCCGTTGGTAGAACCAGAGGCGCTGATCAGTTCGGAGTTTGGCGTTATTTAGTCTGGATTATCGGGAAAAGTTTGCGCTTCCCAGGAAAACTACACTGACGTACACTAGCACTGCATCAGTTGAAATTTGAACGTGCTTTTAACATCCAACATGGCGGACTGCGAGAATAAACGAACGGTGGTTATATGTATTGATAGCAGTGTTCAGGCCGAATGGGCTTTTAATTGTGAGTAGAATTATGTTGACTTGTTTTGTCTTTAATGTGTTAGGGTTGTGGGTTATGTTTTGGTATGTGTTACTCTTTTACGAAATCGATGTGACCGTCTCCTAAAGTTTCAAATTGAAGTATCTATTAGAGAACAATTAATGTATGTGTTCCTTAAAATTCCTCTAACAGATTAGCAAAGATTGTTAAAGAATCGAACATTGCTTAGAGTTTATTGGAAAACATTTGTAGTATATGTTTCCTAATATTTTTCCGATGAATTAGCAAACAATTGCTGTATGTATTCCCTTATATTCATCTAATAGATTAGCAATGAGTGTTCGAGAACGGAACATTGCTTATAGTTGAGTTAATTAGAAAACATTTGTAGCATACGTTCCCTCGTATTTTTCAAATAGATTAGTAATGAGTTTTGGAAAGTGGAACATTGCTTATAGTTTGATACGTTCCCTAATATTATTCCAATAGATCAGCAGTTGGGGATAGAAAATATTGCTCATAGTTTTTTTTATAGATTCTCTCAATGATTTTTAAAGTATTGCTGAACACCTGTATAGCTCGTTGATTGTCGGTGCCCTGTTTTATAAAATAATTGTGGTTGTCTATCGCTAATTGCCCGGAATTTATAGACATCAACGGATATTCACATTTCAGGCATGTATAATGATATTTGCAAATGTAGACATATCACAGAAATCACTTTAAAACTGATGAATGGGTTTAATTAAAGTAACAGCCATTCGTTTCATCTAATTTCTAATTAAGACATATTGTTTGAACATTGCTGTTAGGCAATCGGTTCCATTTAATTTTGTTTGGGCATCTTTGTTAGGTATTCGATTCTTTTTTATTTTCAATTTAGGCATATTGTTTGAACATTATTGTTAGGAATGCGTTTTCATTTATTTAGTTTTCGATTTACGCATACTCTTTTGAATGGAATCTGCTTCAATACTGCAAGGTATATATAGATCAATTCTCAACAGTACAATTCTTTGCTTTTTCAATAATGCAGCAGCCGGTCTTAGAAATCCATTCTTTTTGTGTGGAGGAAGGAGGGTTGGGGGAAGAAGCATGTCTTTGGGCAAAGAAAATAAAATTGAAATAGGGACAAGAATAAGATAATAGACCTACATGCAAATAGCAACGATCACCTTCTTTGACTAACCCAAAATTCGGCGCAAGTAATGGTATAGTACCCAGGAAGCAGTCATCGAGAGTGAATTTAATATGATTCAAGCTTCCGTCAAATTCGACGTAAAAAAGACAAGTATAAGCTAAAAAAAAATTGAGATATGTGCATGAACAATGTATTAGACCTATATACATATAGCAGCGATACCCCTTTTCCAAGAGACTTCACTCATATATATGGAGTATACATGTCCATTTTGACTGAATACCTGTAAAACTATTTTTAGATTGCAGATACTTTATATATATATATGAACAACTAGTAGTATGGTGTTGTAGGAAGTGTTGCAATACCAAGAAACTTCATGGCGACTCTGGAAAACATTGTAGGAAAAGGAAAAATTGCTCATAAGGAGCAAATTCTCCTTTTCCCACAATGTTTTCTGTCCTATCAGAAGATCATTCTTTAATTTCAACACATTTTGAAATGTCGCCTGGAAACTCTTTCATTTTGGGACATGCGAAAACTTAGCGTTTGGTAAAGGATTAAGCATGGTCGCTTAAAACACGATTTACTCTATAATAAGTCGAAATCTCGATACAATGTCACTCTTAACGTCATTAGGAAACAGTCAGATCAATTCAACGTCTCGTAACATGTTTTGCTGGAACATGGCTTGTCATTTTCGTGTGGTGTATTACCCTACACCAATGCAAAAGAATGTATTTTGTACATTGTATAGGTAAAATACTTGAAAATGACAACAAAACTAAAAGCAAAAAACCCTTACACCAATACATACGAATGTATATTGTGCATTGTATAGGTTAAATACTTCAAAATGACAACGAAACCAAAAGTAAAAGGTCCCAACACCAATGGATATCGAATGTATGGTGTATATTGTATAGGTGAAATACTTGAAAATGACAACAAAACATCAAACAAAAAGTCCCTACACCAACACATACAAATGTATAGATCAGATATATATATAGGTTAGATCACAGGCTAGCCGCCAATTTATTTGGCGGCTGGACTGGATCTTACCTGTTTACATAAGCATGAAGTCGGTTCCAGCGACATAGGGGTTAACGAGCGATACAGGCGTATGTTTATATCATATCGGCTGTATTTCCCCTACCTGTGCTTACAAGAGTCTGTTTTCCTGGTACAAGTTCTAAGTAACATACCCTTACGCTCGGGAGTGGAGTGTTTTTTGTTGTTTATCATATCAGACAATGATTGCCGAGATACATAAACCTCTCGTCAGGGGAACCTGGTCTCATCTTGGTTATCTCTCATGAATCTATACATAATCGTCTTCACCCTTTACCAAACGTCAAATGTTGGACTGTTCCAATTGAAAAGAGTTTGCAGACGACTTTTCAAAATGTGATGGATTTGAAAAATAATCTTCTGGTAGGGCAGAAAACGTTTTACAAGTAACGACTCTTTTCCCCACAATGTTTTCTATAGTCGTCTGCGACAAACTGGTCAGATGTCGTTATTGTTTGGTAATGGGTTAAACATGGGTAGTTGAGGGAAAACAGAAATCATTGTGACAAAAAGAGAAATAAATAAATTGTGACAAAAAGAGAAATCATTGTGACAAAAAGAGAAATCATTGTGACAAAAAGAGAAATCATTGTGACAAAAAGAGAAATCATTGTGACAAAAAGAGAAATCATTGTGACAAAAAGAGAAATAAATAAATTGTGATAAAAAGGAGAAGCTGCACTATACGAGATATATTTTTCAAGATCGGTTTCCTAGGAAACGTTTCTCTCATCTAGCTTAATTCATGAACCCGCATTCTCGTTTTTAACATCTGTAGTCGAGGGGACAGAAATCATTTTGGCAAAACGAGGAATTAATCAACCGTGGTAAAAAGATACGAGATGTAATTTTTCAAAAACGTTAAATTTCTACGTCTTTTCAACAGTTTAGTCATTCATATGACAGCTGTCAGTGTATATGTTCATGTTGCTTGCGCATGCTTGCTAAAATTACCCTTTCCATTACCAGTAAGGCATTGGATTAACCTAGTCTAATTAAATATTGGATTTTAGATTTTTGCTTTCAGGGGTAGGGTACACGACTCTCGTCTCGACATACCTACCACATTTCACCTTGTGAAACAAGTATCTCCTCACTTTTGTTTCCTGTCAAACCCGTTGAAAAATATTCATTCTATTCGTATGCCAGTTGTCAGTGCACATGCTCGTTTTATTTGCATTATTCGCTTGAATCGAATGAGTCACGTCTTCCATTACCTGTAAAACATTACATTTGTCGAGTTAATCCAACGTGAGACTTTAGATTCATGTCGTCGTCTTGGCTTATCTGTCACGTATCAATTGGTGATGCAAATATCTTCGTTAACCCTTAGAATGCTGGGTAATCTTTAAGAATAGATTGTTGTGCCATATGCTTTCCAAAACCTTAATTATCTGCATAATTCTTATGAAGATGCTCAGAGAAGCAAACAGGTTAGATCATAGGCCAGTCGCCAATTTGCTTGGCGGCTGGCCTGGTTCAAACTCGTTTGCATAAACATGAAGCTGGTTCCAGCACTATACGGGTTAACCTGTTATATGATACATCTCTTTCAATCCAGCATATTAAGAAGAAAAACAGTTGACATAAGTATAAACGATACATATATTGCATCTTGTTATTGAACAGACTGCTGCACTAAGAATATATTTACCGTCATTATATCAGGTGCACTGTTCGCATACCACGTATTTTACTGCATAGGCTGGCACCTTACCGTATACTATGTACCAGCTGTTAAATCAATCTTATCATCGGGATGAACCCCTTAAATATAATATAATAATATCGGTCGTTTTACGTTCATTTTGTTTTAGCCAAATCAGGCTACTCGTAGAACGTGACCTCGTTTAGATTTGAGACCTATACAAGATCTTTGTCGAGAGAATCTACTCAAATCCTCAAACAAAGCAAGTTTTATTCAGAATCAAATTATCAAATTCAATAGGCATATATATATAATTGTCTAGCAAAGAAGCGTCTAAGAAGCAGCATTTGTTGTTGTTGTTGTTTTCTTTAGAATCATATCGAATCTGTGTCCAGGCTAGTTCGATTGATCCAGACGTAGATATTTCATTCTACTTTAACACACAATTATACCTTGGATCACCCGAGTTATGTTCAGGCTAGGTTTCTGATAGGCTCTTCCGTGTGAGTTTGAGGAAGGGTGCAGATGAATAAAGTGTCACGACTTTTCCCCGATCTCATTTCGTCGATAAGGCCTCGTCTGTTCAAGGGTCATTTACACGAGGAACTGCAACGTTCTGTGAGAAAGTTGGTTCCTTCAGAATCTTCCGGGAAAGTACGCCCAGGACGACACTGAAGGTGTACACGGGCCGACTTAGACCGAAAATTTCCGTTATAAGTGGAATTTGTGACGGAATTTTGCCTTTTGCAAATGATTGTAGTAGCTAAGCATGCGATATGGTGAATTTGTTTACCAGTTACACTGGTTTGGTTTGTGATTTTGTTGTTGTTAAGTTGATGAATTTACAGCGCAGTGTGTTCTTGGCTTATTAGAATAGCGTCTGGGAGTCCCATCTACATCTAGGCTTGTTCGTTTAGTTGGACAGAATCTTGAAAAGTTGAGCTATTCTTGTTTCTCGTTTTTCCTATTTTGTTCTTAACGTTTCGTATTGTTGAAACTAGGCAGTTCATGTATTTGTATATAAACATACTTGATATACATTCTTAAAATGCTCCTCTTAATCGGGCGAGTTAAAGGAAATCATTTGAGGAAAGGATCTCTCTTTTTTCACAGATTTTCTTTTTGCAAACATGCTCTCATTTTTTGAATTTAAGTTATTCACGAAAACAAATCTCGTTATCTTCAGAACGGATCGATCACATAGAGTATTCAACATTGTTAAGGCCTTTTCCGGATACTGGGTGATATGCCTGTAAGACCAATCTGCAAAATAAAAAAACACATTTAATTTGTAAACCCATTTCCCTAGACGGGAATTGGTGAATAGGCCGAAGTCGAAGACGATAATGGTCATGAGAAACACAATTTTCCAGAGGATTTGGTAGAACTCATTGTGATAGTGGAATACATTACACGTTGGGAACAATGGTTTCCATTTAGTACAACAGCAAACGCGTGAAAATGTATGTTTGTTTTTATCGAGTAAAGTAATAACATACTAGATGCGAATGTCTATGTGATAGTTTGGCAAAAACAACGGGTAGACGATGAGCAACCAGGGCTGTTTCTATTTATTATAAATAGAATCTCAAGTACTGTGACGTATAAAATTAGAGCAATCTGATTGGTCAATTGTGACAAAACAAGCTGCGTTCTTTTAGTGTGATACAGTAAACGTAAACAAACAGAACCCTTAATCGAACACTCCCAATCCATAAAGTATTTTATGTTTGCATAAAATCACATTTATGCCGTGTGGGATCTTGGGATCTATTCACATGGAACACAAACACAAACATGTATTTCGTTAAGGATGGAAAGTGAATTAATCCGTTCATTTAACGTTCTTAAGGGGATGAATATAAATCATGGACGCGTAATAAAATACCCATTTTGTGGGTAAATATCAGACGGTTGTACATTTATTTGTTGGACAAGCTCCATTACAAGAGAAACACTCCCTTGATTGTATGTATCCGTTGACGACGATGGGTTAACGTAAAACGGGACCAAACCTTTTTGCAACAATTGCTCGTTCCCACCACAGATGTCCTTTATCTTTAAGCTTTACCTACATATTTCTAGAAGGTCAGAAATGGTTCGAGTGGTAAATCATTGATACAAAAGCGTTGCCGCCCATACGATATTGTAACTAGAAGTGATGTTGATACATGTGCTACCAAAACGTCTGGGTAAAAATAATGCGGGACCAAATTCTCCATTTCAAACAATTGCTTGTCCCCACCACAATCATCATTTCACTAGGAAATTTACATACGGAATACCTCAATCATAGATGGTCAAACTTGGTTTGAATGGTAAAGGATTAATAGAGAAAAACTTTTGCCGTCCAAATCATATTGCAACAAGACGAGAGGTTGATACATGTGCCACAACAACGTCTGGGTAAAAATAATGCGGGACCAAATTCTCCATTTCGAACAATTGCTTGTCCCCACCACAAGCATCATTTAACTAGAAAATTTACGTACGGAATACCTCAATCATTGATGGTCAAACATTGTTTAAATAGTTAAGAATTTATACAGAAGTTGTTCAACAGTTGTGTGGTGTTGAACGCCATATGGACAACTTTTCAGTTATGTTACGGCCTTCCTGGATCCACCAGTACTAGAATAGGGCTCTGAAGTGTCTAGCGTAAGGTCACTCCAACGAAACCAGAGGTGTACCTTGGGCTCGAACCAAGGACCACGAAATTCAAGCCCGCCAGCTTAACCACTGGGCTACACAGGACCCACAAAGGTGTTACCGTTCAAATGAAATTGCATCTAGAAGTGATGTTGATACAACCACTGCGTCTAACAGATTGTTCTGACAAACGTCTGAGCCCTTGACATTAACAGGGGATGACATTTCATGAACGAACTAATCCCGGGATTTTACGGGTCCCGCATCTTAAACGACAGACACATTTATCAGGACTTAACCCTTTACCAAGCGCCAATTTTTCGACTGCCCAAATGGTTGCAGATGACATTTCAAAAAATGTGACGACTTCGAAAAATAATCTTCTGGTAGGGTAGAAACATTGTGGGAATAGGATAAATTGCTCTTAACGATGTTTTGCAGAGTCATCTGCAAAGAAATGGTCAAATGCCGTCATTGCTTGGTAATGGGTTAAGCGTATCGCTCGGGTTGAATACTTCTACGTATGTTCGATGTTTGAATGTTAAACACAAGAAACAATCTCGATTTCAAAATAAAACAAAATCAGAAAGCGCTTCCGTAAAGCAGTAATTTAGAGTTTGCGAAAGGCTGCAATTACAGCATTTGCCGAAAGCCGATTCCACATATCAACAAAACGTCTAAATAGCTATAATATTTTTTATGTATGATATCATCTTCACAAGAAGCCTTTAATTTCGAATGCAATGTTTGAAAACAAAGGTTAAACTGTATTTCTCCTATAGGTTACTACATATTCAAACGAATTGAAAAACTAACGTTTGCGACAAGTCCCCTGTGCCAAATAATGTCCTTTGTATTTCAAACTGGATGCTTGTGTTTTTATATCTATTGCTTATCATTTTTGAAGCAATCACATTAGCCAAACCACAAACCTATTGATGCTAGGATATAATTGACCAGTATCCGAATCAGTTAAGATACACTTGAACAACGATTATCATTGCTGATGGAAGTGGCGAATTGGAATGAACTATTAAACGGTAATCGAAAAAGAGATGAATGACGAGCGCTGCCTAAGCATTGATTAGTTTTGTTGCCACTTGTGTATTTGATTTGGATCAGTGTTGCTGAATATTGCCAACATTAAGTGTTTTGAGTAAATGCATGGTTGAGAAGAGGCCTCCGTGGCCTAGTGGTTATAACACCAGGGTACCGTTTTACTAAACGACTTAAGGAAAATATTTGCGTAAGACATAACTGATAAACATGAATAGTATCTTCAATGCAAGTACAGTATTGCAATGTGACACTTCATTGGAAGTGTCTCAGAGAGACGGTTCCAATGATGTGTTACTTTGCAACATTGCTTCGCCCAATGTTGAAATAAGAGGAATTGTTGTTTAAGGCTTACGCAAATCTTAAGCGTAAACTGTTTAGTAAAACGGTACCCTACGAACTTAAAATCAAACAACCCCTCTCTGCTTGGGTTTAAATCCCAATGATAGCATTTGGATAATCATGTGAGGCAATCTCCTAACTGACTAACTGATTGTCGATGGTTCTTTCCTTCTTGGCCAGCACTTATTGACAGCTAAGTTTTGGGGTCTTCCTCCTTTATTTAAAGTCGGGCATTGCAACATAACTGAAATAATGTTGACACGATGAGAAACCCAAATAGAAAAAAAAAGATTGGTGGAGCACTGGTTTATTTTTCAGTTCATTTGTTCCTCTTTCAATTAAGCCCTGTGTATCGATCTGTAAACGAATCTTTCTCATTTATTTGACCTCACCCACGCTTCGTTAGCTATGAAGGCAGGCAATCTGTTACAGCTACTAAGAAAAGTTATGTGGATACCTCTAAAAGGTTTTGATTAAATACAAAACGTGTCGTGATTGACGTGGTCAATCGTAACTACTCGGGTGTTTCCGTGACCTAGGCAATACACCTCGTACATAAGTGTAGGGTTACAGATTTTGTATTTAATGTCCCGGCTAATATAACTTTTCCTTTGAGCGTATTCACGCTGAGTAGTTGAATGTATATGGAAGTGTTGAACATCATTTAAAACCATTATCTTGGTTGATAACCCATACGTTATTGTGAAATTATTAGTTGTGATAAAATTATGTTTCCTTAATTGTATTGGATGGCTGTTTAGATACATTTACTGACTTTGACATTTAAGTTTGAAAATTTAAGTGCAACTAACGTAATCTTGCAAGAAACGATATGGCAGCTTCCATTTCATGTGTCGGAGGTAATTTCAATGAATAAACCCGATGAGTTCAGATTGTGACTTGTTTTTTTCAACATTATTTCAGTTACACCAAAAAGTTTCGTATACTAATTTGTAATCTACCTTCTCTCTCAGCTTTGTATTTCAGTTTGGTATAACGTCACTGACTGTTTTTACATATGAACAGTGTTATGCTTTTGGCAATAACTTAAGGCTTCAAACATAAGACGAAGTGGGTAAACTATTTCAATTTTGGTAAAATTGTAATCACAGGGATTGCGAATTCAATTATCCGCATTATCCAGCCTGTTCTAAAGCTTAAGCGGACAAGGGATTTTTTGTTAATGAAATATACCATATAACTATTATACTGACCAGCGTAGAAACAGATTTCGTCACCCTGTCCTACTGAATTCAAGTTTAATTCAACTAATGTTTTATTTCACCTATTGTTTTACATCGATTGTGAAGGAAGGTTGAAGCTTGTTCAAAGGCACTTTCGATGATTGTTCTGGATATTAAACCAGTACCTAATCGAGGGTTCAGGGCAATACTATAGTAAGTGCTTCGTGTTTATGAAGCACTTACTATAGTCTTGCATTGAACCCTCGAAATAAAAACCAGATTTCATCACCCCTGTCCCACTGAATTCAATGTTCCAAATCCGGAATTGTCAATTGCACAAGTGCGAAAATCGAAACAGTCGTTATACAGTTGTTATACGTATGCCATATTCATCATGTGGTAGATTGGTCTATTGTACAAAAACTCAGCGTAGACGGAACTACGGTTAGAATAATGCAATTAGCAGCTGTACATGTACACGCCTGTCCTATTGATCGAGGGGAATGTGGTCCGTGGAGAGCTAACGTAAAATGGTACCGATCGTATCTGTATAAACGGGATAAAGTGACTGGTACATTCAGGATCAAACTTTACACTTTGACGGACTGTTTTTGTCTTATTATGTAATTGATTATAAGACAATTGTTTTCTTGTTTTTCTTTTCTTGTCTTTTGCCTCTTTTCTTCACTTTTTGTAAGTGTTTTTTTTTCCTTTTACGGAGGGGGTGGGGGCTGGGGAGGGGAGGAATCGTCCAATAATATTGAGTCACAATTGTTACAGAATAACATGCACTGATATACCCTTTCGTATTGTCTAAGACATCAAACTTGAAAAATTTCCTCCGTCAACTTTAGGAGTTTATATAAATAAAGCTTAAGACTTTGATACAGTTTTTCAATCAAACGTGTTTTGTCGTTCAAGAAAAACTTAGTGTGTAAAGCCAACAATAAACAAAAAACACTACACCAACAATATCATCCTTTTCCTCCGACATGATATGATACAGCATTGTTTGAATAGGACAGCACCTGTAGGAGACATATTCAAGTTATATTTTGAAAGTTTGAAACGGACAAGTTCCGCAAAGTCAGAGAAGTATGTGATATCTGCCTTCAAATATTGTTTGATAAGTTCGATACAAAGGAATGCAGTAACTAAGAAATGTAGCCCTTGATTCTTTTGTATGAACATTTTATGGTCCTTCTATTGGTACCTAGATGTATTCGCCGTAAATGTATGAATTACTTCCAAACCATTTGTATGTAAATACACGTTCTATTATGATCTACAGTACAAACGGCCGAGCAGCGTTACACAGAAAGGGTATGACCAGTGTCAGATTGTCTAGTTAATGATTGAGATGGCGAAGCTTTGTTCAAGCTCTAATAGGGAGATGCGTCGGAAGAGGGAAGACTATGTTTACGATCATTTTAATTTGTCATTATTCGATCCGATCGATGACTAGTAGTTTCAATTCCTCTTTTTTCAATTCAAAAACATTCTATCATTAAAATTGTGATACAATGCATAAGTAAATATAATAATATATATATAAAACCGTTTGCCTATTTCTAACACGTGACAAACAATCATAGTTAGTATGGCTTGGCGATCTTTTACGTCCTCTAGACACCAAAAGCTATTAACCGAATTTGGTCAAAAGCTCGGTGTGCTCTTTGATATATTACTTCTTAATTAAAACAATATACAAACGAGATCACCTTACTAAACGATTAAGTGTATCGTTAATCAGAAAAAGTAGGGCGTATTCATGTAAAAGCCTACTGTCCGGGGGTTTCATTGAAATGTTTCATTGAAATTTGATAGACACACGTTTTGGTATATCGTACAAGGGGTGTTGATACCATATGAGAATATAACACTTTAAGAAATAGATTATAAAATATATAACGAAAGTGCGAAAGAGTTTGAGGTTACATAAGTCATAATTGGCTACAACGAACTGGCTAATATGCACAGAAGCACCTATCTAGCGACGTTGTTCTGTGCCTCTGCCAAATGTTGCTATATAGCGAAGTAATATTGTATATAAAACTGTATATAAAACCCTATTTCCCCGGGGTGCCATGTTTTCATTTGGCCAACATTCGTAGTGCATCATTTATACACGAAATCCGGAGTTTCCTGTGTTTAATGATTCGTGTAACCACTAGAGGATTTCGGCATAATGTGATTTGCATATAACATGATAACATGGGTCAAAAGTGTAACAGGTCGTTGGGGGATATGAAACTAATGTGGAACTACATCCATGTCCTCCATGTTAATGACATGTTCCGTTTCCGAGATAATGATGTACGCAATTAGCCATTTGTCGTATTTAATGGTGCCCTTATGACATCTAAGAGCCAACAAATCCTTTGCCCAAACAGCGATGACGATATAGGATTTTGATTCACATGTCTGTAAATGCCAAATTGTTTCCTGCACTTGTCTCTGTATAGTGGTTATAAATTAAATCTATGTATAAGCTCACTTGTCCGTGAAGGCTTTTGGACAAGCTGGGTACTATTGGCAATTGATTTTATCACTCCGGACAAGAATATACAATTTGAATCCGACTAAGTTTGTTTATCGTAGATTTGAACATTGCACATAAGCTATACAGGGTGTTAGTTCATTATTGAGTTCCCCCTATTTGTTCATTACGAAATAGCCACGAAATGACTCAGCCCGAGTCCCTATTTCCCCTTTAGGTTCCTATCCATGCGCAGTCTTTGAAGGCTAACGAAACAAGGACATGGTAATCTTGGCATTTTACCAAGCTCTATATGCACTTACCGAAATACAGAGGTCAGTGCAGTTAATTACCCTATTTTGTTCATCCTCTGGTAGAGCAATAATCAAAAAAGAAAATGTGTTTGCTCATGGCTAACAACTGCAAAATATCAAAATACAGTCAAACTTGTGTTAAGAGGCCAGCCTATGGGACAGAGTAAATTGGCTGTTTAAGACAGGTTGGCTGTTTAACACAAATTGATGTATACTATAAATCTAACAATGGGACTTTCTGTAGTGGCTTTTTAAGGCAGATTGGCTGCTTAAAAGGGTGGCTGCTTACCACAAGTTAGACAGTAAGTCGTTAGGACATCCTCAAGTCCTCATGTATCTCATTGACCAATGTTCAGCATATGGTGCTGCATTCCAATTCTTTAGCCCAACTATTTACTGTAAAACTACCATTCACATTGGAAGTAATTACGAAGCGAAATGTTTTATTTTCGGATATTTCGAATGGGTATCCTGACTGCTGGCGAATAAAAAGACGAAATGGCGTTTATGTTTTATCCTTTTTGGAAATAGGTTCACCACTACCCGCCACCGCCTCCCAAAGAGAAAAGAAAGGAAAATAATGTTTCAACATATTATTCAGTTAAGGGTTAAGGAAAAACCACATGGACACAAACAGATGATGTATTTGCCCGTTTAAGAATCCCGCCTGCATGGCCTATCCCGGAATGCCGGCGTCTCTCGATTTAAAGTTGATGAGAAAATCGATGAAACATGACAGATTGTAATACTGAAAATGTCTTCTAGGGGCAGGTGCTGCATTCCCCCCTTTATTCAGTAGATTTTATCCTTTAACCGATCTGTAGTCGGAATTCTTGGGGCCCTGCTTGGCCCAGTGGTCAAGGTGGCGGATTAAGAACTCGAGGCTCGCGGGTTGTTCGATTCCCACCGATACCTCTGATTATAAAGGGATGATCTTTTGGTGAGTCACTCCAGAGCCCTAGCCTTGCAGTCTTGGTGGATCCAGGAAAGCAATTACGTACCTGAAGAAATGTTGATACAGCGTTTAACACCATACATCTTAACAATTAGAATGTCTGAAAACTGTTTTGCAACAAACTCAGAATAGAACGATATTGTAGCAAAGGTAGAAGATTATCGACATAAGCAATCTAATCTATCATTTACGTTTTAATACTTTTCACATTTTCTCACTTCGAAGAAAGCTGATTACATTATAATTAGATTTTCAAGTTTTACCATTTAACTCTTTGAAAACGCTCCCTAATGGTAAGTATACACAACACCCGAAGAGAGCATTTCGACAAATGAAAAATATGCTATTTCAAAGTGATTTCATACTTCAGAACTATTGGTTTAAAAATGGTAAAGTATCTCGTTCATCTCACAGATCGTATTTTGATAGATTACGATGTTTCGTATGACGCAATAGATGTAACTAATATGTTTCTAAAAAGGGATGCCAATCCATTCTGTGATAGCAATGAATGTAACATAGACCGACTTGTTTGAACTGTAGTAAATATCATAAACACATTCAGTGTATAATATAAATACTGTAAACAGGGTGTGAATGTATTCAAGGACAGGTGTAGAATTCCAATTACACACCTTTGATAAGTGTTCTGTCTTAAGATGTCAATGGTTAGGGGAAAGTTATCATAATAAACGATTCCAATTTGTAAGTTTTCGACCGATTTGTAGTAGTTATAATACAAAAAAAAACATAAACTATGATTCATTTCACTTTAATACTGAATTCAGTTATTATTGAAAGAATTTCTTGACACTAATAATCACGTGATATTCTAATTTTGAATTCATTCGAATAATGAACGACGTTGTTAAAAAATTGGAAGTATAATTGCGATTTTGAGTTTCTTTTCCTTTTAGTAGATTTAACTTCCTGTTACTAGTGTGTTTAAATGAGAGGTCATTAAACAAATAACATTACAACTTGGTGATGGCTTAACCCTTTACCAAACGCCAAATTGTCCACTGTCCTAAATTCAAAAACAACTTTGCAGACGGCGTTTCATCCAGAGACGACTGCAACCAAGTGGTTAAATGTCTTTATTGTTTGATAATGTGCTTAAGGAAACAAGAGAGACATATATCAAAAGTATACTTAATCTATGTCCGATATTTTTCGTTTTTTTCGAACGAAACTACGTGATTAGCCCAACTTTTATTGGAAGCAACCCTCTACAAAGAAAGAGCATAAACCACAACACCATATTCTGCGTTTTGATTAGAAATGTATCATCGTGCTTAAGGCAAAAGCAGGTGCGTCAAGGTAGTTTATAAGAAGTAAGTGGACTAATGACGGCATCCATTAGAACGTGTTTACAGCTTCCGCGCATTACCTTGGTAACAAGACAAATCATTTAAAATGTCACCTTTCATTTCAGTATCGCTTGTGGTTCGTCATTTGTATTGTAAAGGTCGTTACGTCTTTATTTTATAATGGGTGCAAAGAAACTTGGATTACCTTGGTAACGAGACAAATCATTTAAAATGTCACCTTTCATTTCAGTTTCGATTGCAATTCGTTATTTGTACTGTAAAGGTCGACATGTCTTCATTTGATAGTGAAAGATACACACAAACTTGTAAATGAATAGCAGAACTGCGTTGATACAGGCGAACTTTAGTCACAATACATTGCGCATATTTTCTAAATCTCCAACCAAACAAAGTTATCGTTCTTGGTTTGCTTACATCAATTTACACGATTCAAGAACCGAGCAAGCCACAGTTAAAGGTCGTGTGATGGCCCTTTCTATACCTCCTACAACATGTTCTATTCATTGCTTGAAGCACATTTAAAATCATGTTAGCATTATCCATTGATATTAACAGAACGCGAATAAGAAACCTTACCAGCGGCCATTGAATCATGACTATGAATCATGACAAAAGCTAGCCAAATCAAAACTGAGGAAACACACCCCTGCCCTAACGATGATCTAATATCATGTTATTTCTCAACCAATTCTTCCAGGGAAACTATTTTGCATTCAAAGCACTGTCAGGACAGACGGCATCGAATACAAAGTATGACAAGAATATTACCATCGCAAACAAGTCCATATTACTTTAGAAGTGTTTTCGTTGGACAAACCCAATACAGCGCTTTGAAGTGATCCTTTGAAAATGAGACCTTATCATATTTATAAAATAAATTTTGTTTCCAATACCGCCTGCCCTGACGGGTGAATGGAAAACATGATATTATTTAGCTTTTCAATGTATGTACAAGGTCGCCTTTTACTCAACGAACTTTCGCCTGCCCTTGAATCAAAATCAATCTTATACTTGTACTGGCCTTGATCTTTTTCCTGATCGATCTTCCATTCAGGCAGAATTGCTTCATTGTATCTAGCTGTCGGTACCGATTCTCAGGAAGAGCAAAGTATTACAAAGCGGGTCTTAATCACGTCCTATTGATTCCCTGCAACAAACCGGCCAGTTAATTGCGGAATGGTGGCATTTGGCCCAGCCCGTTAACCCTTATAGTGCTATAACCGTCTTCATACTTATGCAAACAGGTGAGGTCCAGGCCAGCCGCCAAGTAAATTGGCGACTGGTCTGTGATCTTACCTGTTTGCTACTCCCATTTTTCCTCCTCAAAGTTGGGCAGATATTTGAAGGTTTTGAAAATAGACGACACAAACATGTATTTTTAGAAAATTGCCCATACATTCTAAGGGTTATGTCTCTTTTGAACAGCCTGAATGAAGTGTATTTTAAAGTTCACGTGTTGTTTAATATGTCGTATATCGTTTAGTTATGAAGAAAGAGGTGAACAGGTTTATCAAGGTATATTAAAGCATTTGCAAAGATACAGCTGACAAACCTAGCTAATTAGAAATATCGAAGGACAACCAAACAAAGGAAAGAATAAGATAGTACAAAAATGAAAACAATGCATCGAGGGTTTCATGCAAGACTTCAGCCAAGTGCTTCACAAACATGAAGCATATACTATAGTCTTGCATTGAACTCTCGGCATGCCATTTTGCCACAGACGGAATAACACAAAACGCAATTTCTGATGTCGGAAAGTTCTGTTTCCATAACAACCTATTTAATTAGACGATTGTCGGCCGAGACTGTTTGGTAATGGTTTTCAATATGAATGTTTAATGCACCATTTATGATTTGATATGAGATCTTGTGCGTCCGTCACGTGCGGTGAATCAATGCGTTTCTTGATAAAGAGCAACATTAGTGACGCATTGTTCCTACAATGCGAAGTCTAGCACCATTGCGGAAGATGCATTGTTACATAGAGAAGAATTGGTCGTCATGACAAATTTCTCATTTTGCCGCAATGGTTTGCTTTCTATACCCGCAACGAGCAATTGCTTTCCCTGAAACAATGGCTTTTACTTTCTTTAAATCGAAACGAAAGGTACATTGATAGTGTCGATAGGGTCAATATTCGAATTTGACTTACATTTCAATTCATTCTTTAACCATATCAAATACAAGTTTTGCATCCTCTATATGAATAGTTCGGCAATATCGACGTATAAAAACAACTGCGATTTGGTTGCATTTGAAGCTTTGTCGATTTTCTGTCAAAGTTTCTTAATAATGATCCCGTCAATTGGAGAATCAGTTTTTAGAGAGGAACGTGTTTCCATAGCAACAGGATTACACCGAAGAACTAATGGACGGAGATTTATAGTTTTATTTATAAAAGATTAGCATTCCGAGGTTGCCTTCATAGGGGATCGGCTCATCTAACCCTTAGAACGCTGGGTAATTTTCTAAAAATGTATGTTTGTGTCGTCTGATTTCCAAACCATTAACAGTTGCTTAATTTTGATGAGGAACAATTCTCAGAGTAGCAAACATGTTAGATCACAGACCATCCGCCAATTTCCTTGGCGGCTGACCTTGATCAAACCTGTTTCCATAAGCATGAATTCGGTTCAAGCACAATAAGGGATAACAATGCTTTTCTAGACTATAAAGGCATTGTATTTGTTCAAAGCTGCTTGTTTACAGATATGAAGAGATTTGGAAGATAGAACTGAATTTCCTAGAAACGGAACACCATATCGAAAATGCCCTCTCTGAGTAACAATTTTCACTCTCAACATACATTAGTCAAATATACTCGTATGCTGTTCGGATAATGTGTGTTGAAATAAACTTGTGTTTCAAAACAACCCTCCCCTTATTTAAATATTGATATAACCAATATTGAAATGTAAGACGTCTTTGGAAGCGTCTCTACGAGGAGACGCCTTTTTGCTTTCTTAAATAAAAATGTAGGCACGTGCCTAAAGGAAGCGACGCCAATGCCAGAGGTGATGCTCCAAGTTAGGATAACACGTCGACGTCTGTGTAAATGTGAAGAGCCATGATCATTTTCCTCCCATAAGAATAAACCGTTTCAAGTATTAATTCTATACAAATGGTTATACTGTTTGGGTCTGGAACCAGACAGCTATGCTTCTTCTAAGACATCCTGTCTTAAATGAATGCAATAAATGAACAAGAGTTACCTGATTAGTTCCTGGTCTTTGCCACTTTAACACCAATCTTTAATTCAAACGCCGAATAATGCATTTATTAGCGAAGACAAACGCAATTAAGAATCATTGTTGCAACGTTAAACAGTGTAACGGTATTTGAAATGATGAATTCATTGATGGATTTTCCATTTTCTACTTATTTTACTTTTTTTCATTTTTATTTTTTTTTCAATTTTTTTTTTTTTTTTTTTTTTTTTTTTTTTTTTTTTTTTTTTTTTTTTTTTTTTTTTTTTTTTTTTTTTTCTTTTCTTTTTTTTTTTTTTTTTTTCATTTTTTGTATCTTTTTATTCTTTGATAAACGTCATAAGGAAAAGGAGGTTTTCAAGACAATTCACACAAGGATCACACAAACCAGGAAATTGCCACCATCAATTAGCTTTCGAAAACAAACTGCCAATTGTGACCCGGAAATAATTATTTCCCCGCGAAAGACGTACTGGTTTTCCTTGCTCGATTTTGTTTTTCCTGTGTTATGCTTATAGGGAGGTTTCGGAATGATTTAGACGTGGTAGCTGTTGAGCAAAAATTGTCGACTGCCCTTCATGAAGGAGGGACGATCCATAATGTTTTACGACAAAGAAATCTTCTGAAAGCAATGATAAGATCGTTACATTTGACTTTGACATCGATACATCATTTCACCGACCCTCATTCATGTAAAACGAAACAAGTGTATCGATTAATCACATGACTTAACCTTTTGAATGCTGGGTAATTTTCTGAAAATAGATGTTTGTGTCGTCTGCCTTTAAACTATCTGCTTAATTCTGATGAACACATGGCTTGGATCTAACCTGTTTGCATAAGCATGAAGTCGGTTCCAGCACTATAAGGACTAAGAATAATGTTCTCGTAAGTCAAACCAGATAAACATAAATAGCATCAAAAATGAAAGTATAAAATTGTAATGTAACACTTCATTGGAAGTGAGACGGTTTCAATGACGTGTTTCACAGCAATATTGGTCATCTCAAAATTGAATTAAGGGGAAAAGTTATTCTGAACTTTCGCAAACTTTAAGCATTAGATGTTTAGTAAAACGATACTCTGGGTCTGTCTCACAAAGGTTTGAACGGCTGCTTTCCTCGTAAACGTAAATATGAAGAGGTAAGATGTTCCTCGAAAATTATTTTACAAAGACGTCAACAGAACATTAGTACTACCTGTGAAACGCGGGAAAAGGTATGCAAGTTGTTTCATGGTACAAGAAATTACACAACGGAACAGTGGTATCACGTGTCTAAGCGCCCTATGTCAGCTGTAGGATTTCCTTAAAAGCTCAATTAGGATTAATGTATCAAAATTATGCCAAGACCGGATGTTGCGTCATTTTGTGGCGTCTGCGCATGATAATGACGCACGTCCGTCTCCTTGTTCCTTCCCGTTTGGTTTGACCTTTTAGAGCCATACAGAGCTTGTCTGGAGTTATTGATTCATTTCCGTGTGCCATTTCGCCCCAACCTGGTGGATAAGTTTCCTTACACGTGTAAAAACGTTCGACTGGGTTGCTGTTTAAGGTTACTTTAACATATCTTTAATAAATGCACGGCGGTCACAGCCCACCTTAGCAATGTTCCCGATATGGCCAAAACGTACTGCACAGCGTGCATTTGAAGCAGACGAGTGCTTTGAACTCTAAACCATATGAAACATTACTAAACAGACCATTGTAGTATAAATGAATTACAACTTTGATGTAATATAAAACTCAATCCATCCGCATGTCTTTTCCTTCCAATGAACAGAGCACTCATCACCAGAAGCAATCCAACTCAAGTGTGTGCGGACAAAATTACCTCCTGATTTCGGTCTTACGAGATGACGGGCGGTCGGCCATGCATTTTATTCGAACGAAACAAAACCCTGCTTATAGAATTAGTTGATGCGGCATTTGGAGTGTCGTTATGGTCATATTAACATTGCTTCAGGTTATTTCGAAAACAACTAAAATTTCAACATTGCGTGATACAATATTTCCCTCTCTCTTCGCGTGTTTAAGACTTCTTCTGTTCGTGTTAGTCAGCCATTGTTTACATTTTGTAATGCTTTACGTAACAGATCCGTCCAAGACGTTTGGCGCCTACGTAATTGTAGTATTGTTATCAAAATTTAAACGGATCAACGTTTTGCTCTTTTTGCTTCGAGGACAAATTGTATTACCGGAAAGTTGCCTTTCACCAAAACGTTAACAAAGGCGAATCGAATTTATTCTATATTACCAATTACCAAAAGTCCTATTTAAGAAAGCATAAAGAGGGAGGAGCGTCGGCCTCGGGTCACGAGGGTAGTGGGTTCGAATCCCGTCAGTAACAGGATCTGCTTTATGACCTTTCATTGATCTGAATTCGGTGCAAGTACTGGTTATGCCATTAGAAAGCAGAATCGAGTGATTTGTAAGAACTTGTTTCACAATCGATGTGAAAAAAATAAGTTTGCACTTAAACTATTCAGACTAGAGTACGGTCTTTGTGTGTGTGCTAAACAGTAGACGTTGATGTTGATACAATTACATTTACTCAGACTTCATCGGCTAATGCAACTTAAGCATCTAGGCGAATTTATGAACTTTTAAGAACACAAGGCCCTAACGATAGACATTCCACTGTGAGTCAAATAGGCGCGAACAGGAATCAAAGCTGGTATACCCTTGGTCGCCGCAGTGTATAACAGCTATATGTTATATAATGGAGAGCAACCCTTCTCGGATATAACATCTACTGAAAGCACACGGCTATAGTACTTATGTTTAAGGCATCTTCCTGCTATTTATATGGCGCAACAGATTACACTGGATTAGTTGTTTAATTGCACGGTAATTAATGTAGTCTGTAGATGCTTTAAAAATCTGGGGATATCTTCAGGGTTTAAGTTTGTATTGAAAACATCTATTGTTGTCTGGGAATTTTACCTGTTCTAAGGTTAACCCGATTGCTGGGTAGTTTTCTAAAAATAAATTTATGTGTCGTCAGAGTTCCATACCGTAGATATATGCTTATTTTCTTTTAGGAAAGATACTCAGTAAATCAAACTGGTAAGATCACAGGCCAGCCGCCAATTTACTTGGCGGCTGGCCTGTATCAAACCTGTTTGCATAAGCATACAGTCGATTCCAGCACTATAAGGGTTAAGATATGAGCATATGTTAAGTTTTAAATCGGCACATGTTTTTTTTAACTTGAAGGACTTTTACGACAAATTCAATGTCTTTGTAATGAAAACAGTACGATGAATGAAAATCCTTGCAACAAAGTAGGCCCAATTACTTGAGGTTTTCTTGAAGTTAAAAGGAACTACAGATAAGTTTCCTCTTCATACTGTACACCTTTAACTCGTTTAATGCTGGAACCAACTTCATGCTTATGCAAACAGGATAGATCTAGGCCAGACACCAATCAAGTTGTCGGCTGGCCTGTAATCTAACCTGTTTGCTACTCTTGGTCTCTTTCCTCAACAAAATTAAGCAGATATTTAAGATTTTGGAAACCAGACGGCAACTAAAATCCACTTTCAAAAGATTACCCAGCATTCTAAGGGTTAGAATTCAGTACGCTTTTGTCATAGGAAGTATTATGTACAATACAGAATTTATAAACGACAATGCTTCAATAAGATCTGATCAAGTATTGTTCAGTATTACCGTTTACTGCTCTTGTCACAGATTCTCTTCAAATCAAATAGATGAATTGCAAAACAAATTGTAACATCAGTAATTTGTACAGAACGGCAGATTTAGTAGGCGCTCCGGCCAGATCAAAAACATCTAGGTTCTTAGGAAATTAAACAGGAAATGTATGGACGGCAATTTCCTCCATTGCATGCATGTTGTTAAACGACAATTGTTATTTGTCTAGTTTTAGCATTCAGACAAGTTATGAGGGAATATACTTGATGAAGTGGTATGTGTATTCATTTCAGTCATACACAAATGTGATTAAACTCTCAGAATCTATGCACGGATCTACAAAACCAATAAAAACTGGCAATGTAATAAAATCTTCATGCAAAAAACTTTATCATGAAGCTTTGAACTTTAGATACCATCTTGCTATTATTTGTTTAACAGGAAACATTACCGAGTTCGCATTTAATGGGAAAAACCATGCTTTGATTTATAAACGGTCTTTAATAACGATCGGCAAAGTTCCTGGTATTGTAGAATCTCTTTTCTACGAAGTTGGGGAATACTCTTTACAGATTTTACGAAGGGAGAATCTGCCGCAAAAATTTCTTGAATATGATACGAATATGGCTTGGTATGAGGGTTATAAACAACAAAAGACTTGAAACACAACACATGTATGCTATTTTTGATTAACCATTTCCCAAACAACACATTTTCGACTGTCCCAAATTGAAAGAGTTTGCAGACGGCATTTCAAAATGTGATGAAATTGTAATACAATCTTCTGATAGGGCAGAAAACATTGTGGGAAAAGGAGAAATTGCTCGTCACGAGCAATTTCTCCTTTTCCCATGATGTTTCTAAAGTCGTCTGCAACAAAGTCGTCAAATGCCGTTATTGTTTGGGAAAGGGTTAAGAAGATTGAATAACTTGCTTTACCAAAAAACAAGAGAACAATCTATCATTTGTCTATTTTCATTCACTCTTGGCAGATGCTTAGAATCAATTATTTTTGCATAGTTATCGTTCGTTCCTCACATATATTGATAAATGTTGTGGCGTAGTGGGAACCGATTTACTTCGGGTAAAGATTGGCTTGGAATATGCTTTGGATACGATTAAGTACGAATGTTATTGAGAACGAAATGTGATAATTTGACACAAAACCTTAAAAACCAATGCTTATCTACCTTAAGTTCATATGAAACATAAACTGGAAGAACACTTGTAAGTTCTTTGTAACGATGATGGTCATGCAATGTTCAAAGTTTGTTTTGATTGCCTATTGCAGCACTATTTGTTTGGAATGTGTTTGGTCAGATTTCACAGCTTGTGTTTTGATTTCCGACCGGTACTAGTACACAATGCTCCGTATAAAAAGAGATAATTGAGGTGTCCATTTTATTACAGTTTTGTAGATTTTAATCGACCAAGTTGGTGTTTCAGTATATAGTAGAGAACACTATCAATAATTCAAAAGAGCTTTGATACATTGTAATAGATTATTCTACATCGCATGCAATTGGACTTCAATATCTCATACTTAATACATGTTTTACTACCAAAGGTCATGCACACAAGGGCTCTTTTCGATAGAAGCGCAGACAGTTCATACATATGCATGAATGTATCAATTGTATATCTCACCAAAGGCCAAAGCTTATTACATACACCAGACGGTGCTCGGAAATTCCAAACTAATGCAATTTCCTCCTGTCAGCGTATGCATTTGGTGTCATCTACCACAAAACAAGGGGAATGCAGCACACTTAAATTTCGTTTCTCAAAAACTGCTGTTGCAATAGACTGTTGAGTGTCTTCCAAGTGGGATGTATTTGATGATGCATGAAACCCCAAACACAACATAGCTAACTTCTTTATTTCTTCTCTTAACCCTATATGTTGGGTTCTCATTAGAATCGTCTAGACGAGACAATTTTAATGAGTACCCACAATATGAGACAATTTTAATGAGTACCCACAATATGAGACAATTTTAATGAGTACCCACAATATGAGACAATTTTAATGAGTACCCACAATATGAGACAATTTTAATGAGTACCCACAATATGAGACAATTTTAATGAGTACCCACAATAGGAGACAATTTTAATGAGTACCCACAATATGAGACAATTTTAATGAGTACCCACAATATGAGACGATTTTAATGAGTACCCACAATATGAGACAATTTTAATGAGTACCCACAATATGAGACAATTTTAATGAGTACCCACAATATGAGACAATTTTAATGAGTACCCACAATATGAGACAATTTTAATGAGTACCCACAATATGAGACAATTTTAATGAGTACCCACAATATGAGACAATTTAATGAGTACCCACAATATGAGACAATTTTAATGAGTACCCACAATATGAGACAATTTCAATGAGTACCCACAATATGAGACAATTTTAATGAGTACCCACAATATGAGACAATTTTAATGAGTACCCACAATATGAGACAATTTTAATGAGTACCCACAATATGAGACAATTTTAATGAGTACCCACAATATGAGACAATTTCAATGAGTACAATATGAGACAATTTTAATGAGTACCCACAATATGAGACAATTTTAATGAGTACCCACAATATGAGACAATTTTAATGAGTACCCACAATATGAGACAATTTTAATGAGTACCCATAATATGAGACAATTTTAATGAATACCCACAATATGAGACAATTTTAATGAGTACCACAATATGAGACAATTTTAATGAATACCCACAATATAGGATTTCAAGAAATTGAAAGACTCTGTCTTAATGTCTCAAGTACGTGGTGGTGTAATGTTTAGCATCATGGACTAGATACGGATCAAACTGGGATTGATCCCCGAAGGCGGCCATCTATTTCACAATGGATTGTCCTTGGGCAAGACATATTTCCTAGCCTATCCTGGCACTAGTACGTCATCCACGGAATATGACCTAAAACACTCAAAACAGAGGTCTGTATATAAATGGAAAACAAAACAATACTACAACTATCTAAATCTATTTGGAAAATATTTAGGAAAATACACACAGAACTTGTATGAAGGCTCCCCCACTCACATTGATAGACGTGAACTCTTCGGGAAACGACAAAGAATTTAATTAAAACAAAACAAACCATTCAATCTTCCCTTGGGTGAACCGTCAGGGTGTGAGTGTTTGTGAGAGATCTGGATGAGTAGATTATGACCTGGAAATCGATGAGAATAAAACACGCATGTTGGCAATCTGAACACATCGGGTTTATCCAATGAAAACGCCTCTGAAATAATAGGGATGCCGCCATATTGTTTACGACGAGAATGACGTCATTTTTCTTTCGATTTCAAAAATAGATCATAAATGTGAAATCTAAAAAGACGTTTACTTTGATGAAGGACACAACTTTACATGTCAAAACTTATCATTTCGCCATTTCTTATGAAATACCGATAAGAAATGAATTAAAAGGATGTCCAACACATCCATATAGATTCAAGATTCAAGATTCTTTATTGACTTACACCATATACAGAGTTTATCATCAAGTCAGTACAAATTTAAACATTTTGAAATGAAAGGTAACCAAATGATCATATATCATTCAAACGTTTTGCAATAAAGTATATCCACTGTGATAATTCAATTACTATAAATCATTATGAAATAATAGGTATTCAGTGTTACATATACATTGAACTACTTAATATGGACCCTGTGGAAATGTGTTATATGCGGGAGCCGATTTACCCGAAAAATTGTAAACCTACACTTAAATCCGAGGTGTCTTTCTCAGCGCACGGAAATACCCGATAGCTCCGATTGGCATGTTGGTGAAGGGCGTATCGTATAAAACTCGTCCAGAATAACTGAGTAAACTGAATTAATTAGATCTCGGTAATCCAGTTTTTCGTATAGATTTGCGCGAATGAAACAAAGTAATACCAGTAACCGAGTACATGATCAAAGCGTGACAGCAATAATATTGTATTTGTAATATGTTGTTGTTATAGTTTGTAAATTATTGGGTTTCAAATTTCTTTCTTTTTCTGCTGTAGGCTGTAGGTGCGTGTGTTTCTCCATGATCTAACGAAACAATAATTATTGATGAACTAGCAATGAACACAAACTGCTTTGTAAACAACGCATTACCATCATACTTCAACTCAAAAGAAAACAAATTCTACCTTGAAGCAAAAACTTGTATAAGTTTTTGCTTCACGGTAGAATTTGTTTTCTTATATAAGTTTTTGCTTCACGGTAGAATTTGTTTTCTTATATAAGTTTTTGCTTCACGGTAGAATTTGTTTTCTTATATAAGTTTTTGCTTCACGGTAGAATTTGTTTTCTTTCTTATATAAGTTTTTGCTTCACGGTAGAATTTGTTTTCTTATATAAGTTTTTGCTTCACGGTAGAATTTGTTTTCTTATATAAGTTTTTGCTTCACGGTAGAATTTGTTTTCTTATATAAGTTTTTGCTTCACGGTAGAATTTGTTTTCTTTTGAGATGAAGTATATGTGTGTTCCCAACGTTAAATGAATATGTTCGAATTATTCTGTTAAACCTTTATAGTGCTAGAACAGACTTTATACTTCTGAAAACCGGTTAGATCCAGGCCAACCGCGAAGTTTATTTGTGGCTGACCTGTGATGGTACCTGTTTGCTACTCTGAGTATTTTTCCTCATCATAATTAAGCATATATTCAAGGTTTCGGAAAGCAGACGACACAAAAAAATTTTTTTCAGAAAACTACCCAGCATTCAAAGGGTCAATGCTGAATAAAATTATGTTATTTTATGAGTCACACCAATACGGTAAGCTAAGACGGGAATCTATTACTGTATTTGAGACCTCGCCGTCATCCCATGCCCTGTTTATTGATCCCAGCTGACGCGCGGATGATATATGATGGTAACAAATATAACAAGCCACGGTCCGGCAAACCTCTCCCGCTCCTCCAAGGGGGAAACCAAACGAAGTATTCCATCATTAGGGTTAAACATGAATATACGTATGGCTTCGATGCTCCTATGGGGATTGTTTTATCATACGTTGGTCCGTCAGAAGGAACGTGTTATTCTCCCCTACGATGTGTTGAAATATGTATGTGGAGAAAAGATATTTTCACGACCGAGTGTTTAGAATTCCAATTTTCAAGTATATGTGTTTCATTTGCAACTATAAGGCTTTGTAGCGATTGGCTTCAATTGTCTTCTTCAATGATTGTATCTCTTGACTGAACTGTTTGTGTGTGTATTTCTTTTTCATTTTTTTCTGGTCGATGAATTTGTTAGCTTTATATTGTTGATAATACTGTTTCGGAAAATTTAATCCATTAAAACAATGCATATTCAATGAGACCCAATTGTAACTCGGGAAACGAAATGAACTATTTCATCATTAGTGTTAAACATAAATACGTATGGCTTCTGTGCTCCATTGGGGTTTACTGTAACATACGTTTGCCCACCAGCAGCCATTTGTATAAACAGTTTAACCCACGGTTAAATCTTACCATGGGTTAATTTCCTGGTTAAAACGCAGTAAGCGATTGTATAAAACTCGCAGGTAACTTTAACCGCGAATTAACCCAGGTAAAAGTAACCAACCTCTAGGACCAAGGTAAGTTGTTTAACCAGAAAAGTTACCGCTTTAAATATGGCCGCCATCTTGTAAATTCGGCACCGCTTCAAACGAATTATAGAAGAAATGACTGCCAACTGACCAACTATGAGGAAACAAAATTACAGAGACCCTCCAGTTTTTCATCGAGAAGCTTACGAGACATGTGAGACCATTGTTTATTGTTTAAATCAACGAAATTAGTTCGTCGAAAAACTAACGAGAACATGACCACTGTTTAGCATGTAGACATCAACAAAAGATATTGTATAATGGGAACTATTAAGCACCCCGCATTAACAGTAACAAATTTATTTGCGTTGTCTCTTAAGTTTCAAGTTCTCTACTTTCACTTTTGATAAAAGCTATTCGATTATCAATCCGGTACATTTTATAGGGAGGGATTATCCTCTACCTTTCGAGGACTTCCTTCTGAAAACGAAACAATAACAAACAAAAACATTTCTTCGTAACGCCGTTCATGTACAATCATGTGAAGGTAGGGATTTGTAGATCAGTTCTTATTTAGAAAAAAGCACCTATCAGTGTTTTTATTACCATTAAAACCAGTTTCCCAATGGGATTTTGAGAAATGTCGAAATTCAAAGCACACCAAGAACACAAAACTATGAGATTATGAAAAGTCACATTGTGTTTGTTTGAGATTGACATAGTGGCAAAGAATTTGAGTGTTGTTGTGATGTATGGTTATCAACAGATGGAGAATGACCACAATCTTAACTGCCCTTAAGGAAGAACCATCTCCATTCAGTATGTCAGTCAAGAAATAATCTGTTTGAAAATCCATATGCCTTCATTGATCATAACCCAGACAGAGAGGACAGGGATCTTAGTAACATACCATTTTGATAAAAGGAGAAATTGGTCTTGAAGAAAAGACCTTTGAATAACATTGTTTCCTTTTGCTTTCAAAGAACCAGTATGGCAGAGTTATCACTTTGACCATTCTTTAAACTGTTGTACATGTTGCCTGAGTTCTGTTCTATGCTAGGAAGTGAGTCTTGCCCAAAGACACTCCACACAAATATATGCAAACATCAGGTTTTGAACCGATTGTTGAATCAGTTGTCCAATTTCAAGTCCATGACACTAACCATTACTCACCAGCAGTTCATTAGGTCTTCTGCTGAAGGTACATTACAGTTTGTTTATATGAAGGAATGAGTTAACAGTATTAACCCTCTTCCTCAATTTGAATTTTGAGTGTTGCCAAAAATGATCACATCAGACACATCAATTATGAGAAATGGCCTTTTGGACTATAAAATTGGAAATTACATGTAACATTAAAGCAGCTCATGCTGAACAATTTCACTTATTGTCACAATGGTTTCCTTTGTCTTCTGCTTCAAGTGCATTTAAAGGTAAAACAATGAAAGGAAGGGTTTACTCCTATATGAGTATATATCTGACATCAATTACTTAAAGTATTCCACTTTTGAAATTAAAATATATATTTGCTTTTTTATGAATTGATGTTCATAATTTATATGGCAGACAATTTCCTCCAAAGCTTATATAGTAGATCAAAGACATAGCCTTTACCTGTTTTTTATTTTTGGTTTCATCACATGTTACATATGTTTAAGATAGATCACATGACTGATGGAAAAAGGTTTCTTATTTTCAGACTGACAAAAGTGTTATCTCTGGAGGTAGTTGGTACACATGCAGACAATTCCTTCATATTCAATACTCAAATCCAGGTAAGGCTGATTCTATGAATTTGGCATAAGTACTTGTGCAATTCAGATAAGCTGTAATATAACTGAAAAAATGTTGACACAGCAACAAACACAAAACAATACTGTGCAGTTAAAACATTGAGAAAAAAAAAACAGTAATCAGCTGTATTGATTATGATTTTTATTATATGTCTTTTTATACGAAACATAACTTTCCACTGTATACATGAAACTAAATGACAAATTTGACAGAATTCCAATTCCAGATGATATCACATGAGGAATAGGTAAAAAAAAGTCTCTTAAATGATAACACCTCAAATAAGATTATACTACATGACTCCTGCCTACTTTTGTTATACCAAATATAACTAACAATTGAAAATATGGCATGTTTTCATGATGATTTTTTAATGTTTTATACTATGTTTGAAAGTTTTAAACTAAATTTTCAATGAACATGCTTCTTTTTTTTTCAGATGCAGCACAACATACAGTGTCCAGAAGATTATAAAGACCTACATTTATCAAATTTGCTTGTACAATATGATTTATAATAAATTTTACAGAAAGGATTTGTGTTTAGCATGGTTTATTTATTTATATGGACTTTACATTGTTATTTCTGAAATGTTGTGATGCCCAGTACACTTAAAGGAAGAAATATCCCAAACATGAATGCCCATAAGGGTTGGACTAGCAGGATTGAACCATCCACATTCTTCTTGTCAGTCAGAAGATTATCACATGAAGATCCAAATGCGGTCACCCGGGATTTGAACCCATGCCGAGAAGGGTCATGCAATTTTAAGTTTGTTACTCTTAAGCCACAGAGGCTCAAAGCATGCATTATATTCCCTCTAATTAACACACAATGTAGTCTGGAAGGAAATATAATATTGAAATATGTTGTCTTCAAATATTTCATAAATGGATATTGAAATAACTTGGAAATGTTGTCCACTTTAATACACTCTTAGAATAGTTTTCCATGTCTACTCTAGTTTGTGCTGTCCTGGAATATCTGTTTTCTGCAAAATCAAAAATATAAGTAGATAATAGAGTACATTTGACATGTTTAGAGGGAGTGATACAGACGACATGGTTAAATACCAACTAACCTTATATATAAGGAAGAATTCCCAGTATTTCTTTAGACTTAATGAAGCTCAGGCCCAATTAAGAAATGATCTTTGTAATGTAACTGTCTCATATGATACCAAGCAAAGAGACCTTCCAAAGACACAAAAACATTTCATCATAGAAACTATTGTCAGTCACTGAAATAGTAAGATGTCTTTAGAAATACATGTACATGTATGTTTGTTCTCATATTTGGGTATCCCCCACAATCTTTTCATGTGACAATAAAGGAACAATAATTGATCATGATGAGCATTTATCACATTGTTAAAATGGCTTTTTCCTGAAGATTCGTTTTACCCTTTTGTTGAATTGGGAAAAGAGTTGTATTTAAGGCATTATGAAGAATAATGGTATTTAAATGAACAAAGCAAAGTAAAATAGGTATAGAAATAATTTAACAATGAAAAAGTACAACTGATTAAGTATATGGAGATTTTTTTCAAACTGTCTCATTGATAAAATATCAACTATACCAGGCTAGGACTCTGAAGTGTTTTGTAAAAGGATATTCCTACAAAACCAGTGGTGGGCTGGAACCCAGAACCCTTGGATAACAAGTCCATCACCTTATCTACTTACACAGGTCCCCCTATGTCTCATGAGCACATAATATATGCTGTAACCAAGGACAATGTGTCACATTTAAAGTCCACATTTTATACTTAGTATATCATTTGACATACATTGTACATGTATAAACATGTACAGGTGATCGTTTGTTGAGGGAAGTGTGGCGTGCGTGGAAAGACAAATTGCTTTATACATCAATTGTTAGATAGCTTTCACAGTGATGATGTGGAGCTTAGGTACCTTACGTAGCTAACACACTAATTATTTATAGTTTTCTGTTGCAATCTTCTCTTTCCCAATCACTATTTGGCGACGAGCATGTTTTGACATTTATTTAGGCAAACCATAATGAACACTAACTTGTGTGATCCAAGGTGTAACTGTGTTGCGAAGAATGAAATGTCTACGTCTGGATCATTCAGACTAAACAAACAATATTTACCTTTCATCTGACAGCTTTGCGGGAAAATGACGTCACGATCATGTTGCATTTTGGGATTTTCTGTAACTTTAACCGTGGGTTAAAACATACCATTTCTAGTTAGGTTACCGTTGAGTAAAACGCGTTTATACAAACGACTTAACCGTCGTGGTTACCTAACCGCGAATTTAACCGTCGGTTAATTTTAACCGAGGGTATGTTTTACCATCGTTTATACAAATGGCTGCAGAAGGGACGGGTTATTCTCACCACGATTCGTTGAGATACGTGTATGAAGAATACCGCTAGAGCTCTGAAAAGTCCTTTGATCAAGTGGTACATGTAGGTCTGCTAGAGCTCTGAAAAGTCCTTTGATCAAGTGGGGTACATGTAGGTCTGCTAGAGCTCTGAAAAGTCCTTTGATCAAGTGGTACATGTAGGTCTGCTAGAGCTCTGAAAAGTCCTTTGATCAAGTGGTACATGTAGGTCTGCTAGAGCTCTGAAAAGTCTTTGATCAAGTGGTACATGTAGGTCTGCTAGAGCTCTGAAAAGTCCTTTGATCAAGTGGTACATGTAGGTCTGCTAGAGCTCTGAAAAGTCCTTTGATCAAGTGGTACATGTAGGTCTGCTAGAGCTCTGAAAAGTCCTTTGATCAAGTTGTACATGAAGGTCTGCTAGAGCTTTGAAAAGTCCTTTGATCAAGTGGTACATGTAGGTCTGCTAGAGCTCTGAAAAGTCCTTTGATCAAGTGGTACATGTAGGTCTGCTAGAGCTCTGAAAAGTCCTTTGATCAAGTGGTACATGTAGGTCTGCTAGAGCTCTGAAAAGTCCTTTGATCAAGTGGTACATGTAGGTCTAGGTCTGCAACTTTGAAGCCTGGATGCGATTGGTCTCAATTTTCCTCTTTGAAGCATGATTATCTTAGCTGATCTGTTTGTGCGTAATTCTTTTTTTTTCTCTTGTTTTCTATATGGCTGATTTATTTTGATGGCTCTAAATTGTTTCTTGTACTGGAAATTCGCCAAAAAAAGCATATTGAAAGAGACCATATTTTAACTCCCGTCCCTCAGAGGGGAAACCAAACGAATTATTTCATCATTAGTGTTAAACATGAATACGTATGGTTTCGGTGCTCCTTTGTGGATTGTTTCAACACGCGTTGGCCCGTCGGAAGGAAAGTGTTATTCTCCCCTACGATGTGCTGAAATATGTATATGAATAACAAATAATTTATAAGGCCTACTGAGTGTTTCATGTTAAATGATTTCTTTAAAACGCATTAGAAGCGTACAACTTGAGGCCGATTCTCCTTAAGTAGATACAGTCAAACTTGTGTTAAGAGGCCAGCATATGGGACAGAGTAAATTGGCTGTTTAAGACAGGATTGCTGCTTAACCACAAATTGATGTAAACTATAAATCTAAAAATGGGACTTTCTGTAGTGGTTGTTTAAGGCAGGTTGGATGCTTAAAATGGCGGTTGCTTAACACAAGTTAGACTGTAGTGCTACACAAATATTTGTATAAAAAGTCTTCTTCTAAAACGCACATTAGCTTCTGAGAAAGAACCTATGACACCAGATAACATAAAACCATAAATGTCAAGATCAGGTCGAAAGGTATGTTTTTCCTGACCGTGTTAGCATTTGTTAAATGTCATATCTGATAACCCATCGAACGTTCGGCTATTCATATCTATGAATACGTGTTACCTCCCTTAGGTTTGTTCTGTTGTTCTATAAACAGATAGACGGATCACTCGTTCGAACAAACTCACTGTCGGAACGTTGACTATTACGTTTTCTTATAACGATATATGTTTGATATCAAAGTTAAGGTAGAATACCAATAGTCCGCCATTTTGAAACATTTTCTTTCGTCGGATTACTTCGATCGTTTCGGCATAAACCGGTTAAGGCCGAACTATTCGGTTTAACACGAATGTGGACCCCTATTGAAAAGGGTGCACCAGGGAATGGTTAACTCAGACGTGAGTGGAACAGGAGTCCTTACTGTGAAATAGTTAACATAATCCTAGACACATGCGAATTTTTCATGCACAACCAAGTTACCTTTGGGCTTCGAGGATAACGATACTTTTGTTAAAATAGACGTCATTATGCAAAACTTTGTGAGACAGGTCCCATGGCTTGCTCAAGAGATGCACTAGACTTGAGTTCTTAGGTTTAATTAAGTATTCAATTCATGTTTCTGTTTTTCTCCGAAAGACCAGAATCAAGAGAGCTTCCCGTGCTGCTGTCACTGGTTACCTAATTGATCGACCAATCTCTTCGACGTCCGAAGGAGTGTGTCAATAAACGAAGGTTGATTAATGTATTAGCGCCGCTTCCCTGTTACACAGCTTCCCACTTAACTCTTAGAATGCTGGGTAATTTTCTAAAAATAGATTTTTGTGTCGTCTGATTTGAAAAAAACATTAAATATCTGCTTAAATTTGATGAGGAAAGTTATTCAGAGTAGCAAAGAGCTTCCTACTCAGCCATTTGAATGCTTTTTCAAAACCTTGAATTTTGCTTTATGTTTATGGAAACGATACTCAGAGTGGCAAACAGGTTTGATCTAGGACAGCCAAGTAAATGGCGGCTGGCCTTGATCTTACCTAATTTCATAAGCATGAAGTCAGCTCCAACACACTTAATCATGGACAATTCATATTTTGATCATTGTTTAAGAAATAAACAATTTAAATGGTTTACTTTTTCTGCATGCATAAATATGCTATATCTTCACCTTATAGTTACAAAAGAGGGGGATAAGTGTATCAAAAATCTAGTTATATTTATAACTTTATAGATCTGTAATGTCATTCTTTCCTTACAATGTATTCTATTTCAAAAAGATTCAAATCTCAATCTGTGAGACAGTCCCTTTATTATAACCCGATGCAACAATCTTTGAGCGTGGTAATAGATAACAAAAAAATGGTATTGGAATCTATAACATCTGCAGATGTTTCAGATAAGTTGACAGCTGAAGATAGACCAATTTGTGTTATACAAATGTTTTCCGAGTAATTAAACCCTTCTCGCGTCTGAAGCAATTAACGGCAACGAACATGAAACAGATACTGGAAACCTTTAGGGGGCGTGAGGGGTAAAAAAGAATAACCTGTTTTGATAAACGGATAAGCATTCGGTCTAATGTTGCCTAGATGAATGGATATTCTTGACCGCGCATTTGCCCCCATTGATGTGCTGTGTAAGGTGTTGTATTTTGTAGTTGAATTTAAACATACTACATTAATACTACAAAGAAAATGCTTTTACAAGTATATCGAGATTTAGATTTGTAAAGAATCATCATAGGAAAAAAGATCAAATTAGTTTTTAGATATGTTATAAAATCTTTTTCAAATAGAATCAAACCTATTCATTATTTTCAGAAATATCGAAATCACAGATAAGAAAATTGTTTATCATTCATTTTAGTACATTTTACTTATGAAAGATTAAAAACATATATTTATTTGCATCATGGCCAAAAATCAGCAATCAAAGGAACCATCACTTTTTATAGTTATAATTAAGGTATTCAACTTAAATAATCTGATAGTTAAAGCAATCGACACTCTTATTATACACTTTCTATTCACTTGATTTAAACGATTCGTATTTGAGAAACGTTGTATTTCTATTCACTTGATTAAAAAGATTCGTAATTGAGAAGAGTTATACTTCATCTGAATCTTTACTCAAGCTATAAATCATTTGTAAGTATTGACAACCCTACATCTCTTCAGAAAATCTCAGACATTCCATTACCTGCAAATAAATGGATTGTATGAAACAGTTCATGCTAATTAATCACTTTTAGCATAACTCTGCGTAACGGAAGAACGTTCTGACTTAACCCTTAAAATCTTGGGTAATTTTCTAAAATATATTTTTTTGTGTCGTCTTCTTTAAAAAAAAACCTTGAATATCTGCTTGATTTTGATAAGGGAAAATAATCAGAGAAGCAAATAGCTTAGATCAAGGGTCAGCCGCCATTTTACTTAGCGGCTGGCCTGGGTCTAACCTGTTTGCATAAGTATGAAGTCGGTTCCAGCAATATAAGGGTTAATGTAAATTTCAACAGTATTACAATATCTTTAGACCGGCCAAATCACTTATCAATGCACCCCGGTATTTTCTGCTAATCTTACACACGACCTTCTCACTTTATTGATTACCATATTGTTGGCCTCCGTCCGTCTAGGAAGACGATGAGTTGCGCCGTGTCGAGGTTCTGCAATGTCTGCTATGACTTTAAAGGCCAATTTTTGAGTGGCAGTCCTTTCTACAATCACCGCAAATGAAGATAGTACAGTCCTGGTTGACTGCTGCCAAGCGTTTCTCTCTTTTCTCGTAATGCTGCCTGTAACGACGTTCTTCTGCCTCCTTCACCCCACTGCGGACAGCGAGTCTCCATGAAGAACGTTTGCTTGCGGTTTCCTCCCATGTATCCGTATTGATGCATACTGCATAAAGGTATCTTTTGCAGGAGTCCTTGAATCTAAGGTGAGGGCAGCCTTGTTGATGGGATCCGAGCTATAACTGTCCATACAAAAGGTCCTTGGGTAGGCGTCCTTCCTCCATACGTCTTACGTGCCCACGCCAGCGTAGGCGTCGCTGAGAAAGCATTGCAAATATTGAAGAAGTGTTTGCTCTGCTTAGCACGTCAGAGTTGGTGACCTTGTCTTTCCAAGTAAGACCCAGAATCTTCCTCAATCACCGCATGTGGTACACATTCAACCTTGTCTCTTGTCTTGCATATGTGGCCCAGGACTCGCTTCCATACAACAGTGTGCTGAGGACACATGCTTTGTAGACCGCAAGTTTGATGTTTAATGTCAAGTTCCTGTTTTCCCACACCCTCTTTGACAGCTTCGACATGGCAGCAGCAGCTTTTCCGATGCGAGCTGTGATTTCAGCATCAAGTGACACATTATCTGAGATGAGAGACCCCAGATACTTGAACTTATTCACAACTACAAGTGTAGTGCCGTTTATTGAGATGGAAGGCGGGGTAGTAACGTCTTGGCCCATGACCTCTGACTTTTGTATGCTGATTGTGAGGCGGAACTCATCACATGCTTTGGAAAAAATTTCCATCAACCGCTGGAGACCATCTTCAGTGTGGCTTGCAAGAGCGGCATCATCAGCAAATAGCATATCTCTAAGGAGGAGCGGGTTACTTTGGTCTTTGCACGGAGGCGGGGAAGGTTGAACAACTTGCCATTATGCCGAGTATGCAGGTAGACACCATCTTTGGAAGACTGGAACGCGTGAGACAGGACAAGTGAGAAGAAGATTACAAAGAGTGTAAGGGCGAGCACACAGCCGTGCTTCGATCGCTGCGAATGGGAAAAGGCTCCGACATGTCTCCATCAAAACATACTGTACTTTTCATATCTGTGTGGAATGATTTTTGTTGTGCTGAGCAGTTTTGGTGGACAACCAATTCTTTGAAGAAGCTTGAACAATCCATCACGGCTAACAAGGTCGAACGCCTTAGTTAAGTCAACGAATGCAAGGTACAAAGGTTGTCGCTGTTCTCTGCATTTTTCTTGGAGCTGTCTCACAGAGAAGATCATATCGATTGTAGACCTCTCAGATCGGAAGCCGCATTGTGACTCTGGGTAGACTCGCTCGGCCAGCGTCTTGAGTCGCGTTAGAACAACTCTTGCTAAGACTTGACCTACAATGCTTAACAGAGAGATTCCACGGTAGTTGTTGCAGTCGCTACGGTCACCTTTGTTCTTGAAAAGCGTCACTATCTTTGCGTCTCGCATGTCTTGTGGAACTTCCCCTTCCCTCCAGCATAGTTGCAGGAGCTCATGTAGATGTGGGATTAGAGCTGACTTCCCTTCTTTGAGAATCTCTGCATGAATGGCATCATTTCCTGGAGCTTTGCTACACTTTAATGTATTGATAGCCCTCTCCAGCTCTGCAGCTGTAGGTTCGGCATCAAGCTCCTGTAGAACTGACATTTCTGGGATGCTATTGAGAGCTTCATCTGAGATCTTACTTTCAGTAGAATACAGCTCAAGGTAATGTTCCACCCATCTCTCCATTTGTTTGTTGCGGTCTGTTATGACTGCCCCTGTTTTGGACTTGAGCGGGGCGCTTTTCTTATTGATTACCATATATACCAAATAAACGACAAGACACAAACAACATGATACTGTCATAATTGGTTGTCTGAAGAAATTAAATCAGTCGTACCAGACATTGAATACGATTGTATACGATTCGAGACTTCGAGTTTCGGTAACTCTGACATGATACTTTACTTTATGGCATGTTATTATAAGTCAGTCTAACCGGACATCGCATACAATTCGAGATTTCGTGTTGCGGTAACTCTAGAACACGCCGTCATAATACTTTGCTTTATGTCACGAAGCATGCGATGTGCTTTTAGCTGCCAGACATATTGATCAACTTCTATATATGCATCTGAATTGGCAATCACAGAAATTACATAAATAACTTCGAAGAATACATAGATCAGCACTTTAATTGATATCCGGTGTTGATTTCCTATATTTCAGACGTTTGTACTTACCGAAAAAGGTAAATGAGGTATGTTGTCGTTGTTTATCCAAAATGCATTTTATTCACCATTTCATTGAAGAAGATACGGCACAAATTTTTCTTGGAAAACGGTAACATAGCGTTCAAGTTGGCTAAATAGTGATTAATTTTGCATCGAATTTGATCCAATTTAATGTTTTATAACTAACAATGCGTTCATCGATTTCTTCCAGTTGTATCGCAAACTATTTCTTCCAAAGCAGCTGGTGTTGCCAGGCAAGTTATAGGCCTACGATATCTTGTTGTTGTGTTTTTCCCATGAGGCATGATGTTTTTCTGCACAAGCCATTCCAACCAATCGCCTGGGAATAGAAACTTATATAACCTACATACTTAATGGAACCGCACTTTTGATGCATCATTAAAAGTGTTAAACACCTGAAACTAAGCCAAACTTTAGATGTGAATGCCAACGTGAAGCGTTGACTGATCAAACATGTTGATCCATAGTTGATACACATATATACACATTACCACCTATCGCCACACGTTAGTCTTGCAGCAGACGATTTTCCAAAAGAATTGTGGAAAAAGGAGAAATTGCTTGTTACAATCAATTTCTCCTTCAGCCACAATGCCTTTTCAATCTATTCACAAATCACAACAACAGAGCTGAAAGTTTTTCTTTCACGTGTTTACAAAGTTATTCTAAAGTCGTCTGCTTCAAGTGAACAAAATTCGTCTGCAGGTGGTAAAGAGTTAAAGCACGTCTTTACACGCCATTTCGACAAGACTGGTGGTAATATTGATTGATATTGATGCATAGCTTCCTTCCTAGGAATTATTGATGAACATTTCGTGAGACCATAGTGTTGCAACATCCTTTTTGAGTTCCGTCTTCAAATGTTACCGCACCCACAAACTTGTCAGCTGAGATTTCATATTTCCGCTTTTAAAGAGAACAACACATTGGTTGAGATTTACTGTGATTAAAGGCACGTGAAAGGAGACGTGTACAAATAGATAACTAAAAAAATCTAGTTTTTTAATATTTTCATAAAAGTCATGAAAATTAATGTATGAATGCTGTGAGACCCTATTTAATAAACTCCTTTAATATAAGTTATTTTGTGCTAAAAATATAGTTTTCTCCAATTCAACCATGATTATCAACAATCTGTTTGTTGACATATCTAAAATTTTGATAAGACTGTAAAAAGTATTGTGCATCACGTGACCAGGCAACCTGAATTATCAAACTTGCTAATCTGGGGTTATTTCTCGAATGCTTTCACGTTTAAGTTGTGCTGACGGGTTTTGTTGGTGATACCATTTGAACCTGACCAAATGCTCACCAAATAATATAGTTTGATAAAGCATTAGTCTCCTTTCATGGGCCTTTAAAGTTTCAACAGTTTATCGCTGTTTGACAGCCTTGGTCAGCGAGTCAAGGAATGAGTGTGCTGACCGCGAATTCTCCTTCAATCAGGAAAGAAAAACAACGCATGACGGCCATTCCCTCCCGTCGTTTTGCGGATATTTAATTTACAGTGTCTTTTTTTTTCTCCAGCATTAATTTGCCTTTTTCTTCGTCCAGATACAGTGCTGAATATCTGTATAGTTCCGATGGATACCACTCGGTATAAGAAAATGGCGACTCCATGAATAATGATAGAGAAAACATGCAATTACTTCCCTTCTTACAATGCCTTCATTAATAGACCAATGATGTCGTTGTGATGCTGATTTGTGTCTTTCTCGAGAAGCTGTAAGAACATTTTTTTGTTTTTTTTTTTGATATTACATTGTATATTGTTTACTCAGATGGTCACTGGCGTTTTGAATTCTTTGTTTACACTAACTTTTTCAATCAGCACAGGGTGTTCAGGAACCAGACTAATCCTGCTAAGACTCAATCAATTTATCGTTTTTTGCCCTTGCTCCCAAAATACATAACAAGACATTGTACCAAAGACGTATAACGGTATCAATTTGGCCAAGTGCAGTATGTAGACCTTTTTCTAAGGTCAATGAATCTACAAAGCTGCCTAATCGAACCCAAGAAGACTGGGTCCTTCTCCATCGTTTATGAAATGCGATTCCAGCATGACTGAAAAGTATTGGTGCAGCGTGTAATCTGGATGTGAAAAGACACCGTTCTTATCAGATGGACACGTTGATTGACGCTACGTAAAGGAGAGAGAGCATGTCGAAGAAATAAATCAAATAATTCTTGTTTTTAAACGGCAATGTTTGTCGGGTTTCGTTCCAATCAGATATCACTTCATTGTGATCGACCCTTATCGATCTTAATTTCATCGCGTTAGGATCTGGCATATCAAAATTAGGCTTTTTGAATTTGCCTTTATTTGGAAATGTCATTCGTCCTACAACACACCTAAAAGCACCAACTCTAAATTCAGGGTTAATTTCACCTCTAAGGTTCTAAGCATTAACTCCAAACCGATGGATTAAGTATGCGACTTACTACTCCATGACTAAAAGCGCTGCACCTCTAAGCAAATCAATTTTACCTATGGACTTAGTTTAGTTTAAACATACTTTATTGTAAAATGTTTTTACAATAGGATTGGGACGGAAGCTATAAGCTTATTGAGTCCCTCTCCTTAATAACATTACAACATGACAGCAATACAATACAAAAGAATATGTAACATATAATTGTAAATTCACCTATAGAGAGAAGGGGACGAGTAGAGAAAGAGTTATATAGAGATATAGATAGAATAGGGAGAAAGAGACAGGGTGGATGGAGCTATAGATGAATGGACCAGAAATGATAAACCATCATCAATCCAAACCTTTGGACTTACAACACACCTCTTAGCAATAACTTCAAACCAAGGCGTTATGTTAAGCTTCACCTTTAGTCATACAACACACTTCTAAGCAATAACTTCAAACTAAGTGGTCAAGTTATGTTTCCCTATTGTCATACAACACACCTCTTAGCAATAACTTCAAACCAAGGCGTTATGTTAAGTTTCCCCTTTAGTTATACAACACACCTCTTAGCAATAACTTCAAACCAAGGCGTTATGTTAAGTTTCCCCTTTAGTTATACAACACACCTCTTAGCAATAACTTCAAACCGTGGGGTTACGTTAAGTTTCCCTTTAGACTTGCAACACGTCTCTAACCACTAACTTCACACCGATGGTTTAAGGTAGCAACTTGCTTCCCTTGGACCAAAACGCACCTTCAATCAATAACTTCGAACCAAGGGGTTTAGTTACGAAATAATTTCAAGTTTCCCTTTAGTCTTACAACTCACTTCTAAGCATCAACTCCAAACCAAGGGGTAATATTGTAAGTACGCCTGTAAGGATTAACTTCATACCGAAGTTGATGACTGACTTCTCCCGCCTCCTTGGCTAAATCCGCACCTCTGTCAACGTTCTCTTTTGCCGCGCTGTACAATGTTCAGAAACACCGAGCCCCGGTATATTGGCCTGTCGAGTAGAGTAGTGGACGCAGCTGGCGTATTTGTAAAGCCCTGCATCTTTCGTGTACAGCTCTGAAAGGCGGCCATTAGTCGTACAGTATTCATCGGAATTTAACCTGGGACAAAACAACAGCCCGCACCACCGCCGAGGTCGATACTACGTTTACAGTTTAAGGTTGAATAAGTATGGCGGAGAAAAAGCAGATAGTCGTGATTTGTGTGGACGAGAGTGATAATTCCAAGTATGGGTTTTTATGTGAGTAGTTTTTTTTAATTATCGTGTTCAGTTTGTGGTTTTGATTGATAACGTTCTCGTCACTAGTTGATCAATCGACATTGTGTTACGATTTTTTCTAACGTCGGTGTTTGTTTGATAACTCCTGCGTCATTAGTTGATCAATTGACACTGTGTTACGATTTTTTTTAACGTCGGTGTTTGTTTGATAACTCCTGAGTCATTAGTTGATCAATTGACCTTGTGTTACGTTTTTTAACGTTGGCGTTTGTGTTCGATAACGCATAGCCCATCCAATCCCTGTCTCTTCTATTTAACATATTTCTGTTTCCTTACAACTTATATATATACATTACTATTGTTTAAGTGAATGACTGTAATATCATTGTATTACTATACTCATATGTCTGATAAATTCAGACGTGAGCGAATAAAAGTTGTTTGAATTGAAAAAATTGAATTGATTACACCTGAGTCATCAGTTGATCAATTGACACTGTGTTACGTTTTTTAAACGTCGGTGTTTGCGTTTGATAGGTTGACATTGCGGTACTTTTTTAGCCAGTGAAGGAAAAGCTGAAATTGTCCTGGCTACTGTAGAATCAAAAGACTGTAAGGAGGATTCAGTGCAATGCTTTTGAAGCACCTACTATAGTTTTCCATAACACATTCGGTATATCATTACCCCTTAGAATGATGGGTTATTTTCTAAAAAAAAAAATATTTGTATAGTCCCTTACGAAAACCTTCAATATCTGCTTAATTTTGATGAGGATGCTCGGAGTAGCAAACAGTTTATATCACAGGCCAGCCGCCAATTTCTTGGCGACTGGCCTTGATCCAACCTGTTTGCATGAGCATGAAATCGATTCCAGCACTTTAACGGTTAATCATAAGAAAAATGATAATTTATTTTGTTTCGCAAAAGCGATATGTCGTACGAATGCCATGTAAACGTTATTCCAAAAGGATGTTGAATGTGCAGGTTTAAAGGTTCTGATTTGTAGTCATTTCTATAAAATATTACTTTGGACCATCTTAAACGTTTAAAACCATTCCATGCGTTCTATTGAGTTCTATTCAAGGTTACACATGTACTTGTTCATGACTTTGATAGGTGTACCCGTGTTCGATTCTTTCGATTGCAAAGTTGACTAAAAACGCATAATGCAATTCATTAAAGAGGTCTTAATTTATTTGAATACATACTCTCATCACGTTTACTGGGATCAGCACCTTTCAATAAAGGAAAAAAAAAACGAAAAAAAAAAAACAATTGACACAAGCACACCGTAACGAAACCCCGCGTACTTTGCCGTAATTGAATTCGATATTTAATCTATTTTGCACGCCCTGCAAACATTTTATCTCCGAGCACCTGTCCCTGAATTAATGATCTGCGAATTATCCAATCGATTTGGTTTGAATAACAGATACGACATGCCTTTCAGGCTGAGTTACGATGTTGGTCTTCAAATTTCGCATCATTTCGGATATGCAATTGCTTGCGCAATGTTGTAAAGGTATCCGAATCTCATGCAAAAACCTCTGCTATCTTCCTGAGCGTGTATACGCCCGAAAAGATGCGAAATGATTACTTCCGAAAAGTCCTCTCGATATATGAAATTCAGTCTTAACAAAAAGACATGAACGGACAACAGGCCGTCGATTAACTTCTAAATTTAAATTAAATTCCGTGATTAAGTAAAACTTTTTTTAAGTTTTAAGCAGAATCTCAAGGTTGATATATACATAATGGTAGAATACGGATAATCCGCCATTTTGAGACTCTTTAAATCGTTGGACTACTTCGGTAATTCTTGGTATATATCGGTCAGGGCCGGAAATATTCGCTTTATACCGAATAGTTCCGGACACGACCGATGTATACCGAGAACGGCCGAAGTAATCTGACGAATGATTAAGTTTCAAAATGGCGGAAAATTATATTCTACCCTAGTCCCTTTTGCGTCCGAAGAGACAAAGAAAAAAGAAAGAAATACTGAGTAACAACGCACAGGCGCCTTTAATACCAATTTATCTTGTATGAAATGATATTTTGTCTTATCCTATGTACCAGCGTTGGTCGGCGAAGCAAATAATTGATTCCCCCACGAGTTTGCAGCACACCTCCATAAATAATGGTATACGAGATTAACAAACACGGGAAATAACTATCATGGGACACGAACATATATCGACTTACATTGAAGGTCGGGCTAAGTTCCAAAAATTTCACTATATCAATATCAGACTAGGTTTTCGAAAGAAAATAATGCAAATGAGGACATAATCGATATTCGTATTTGAATAACAAATTCGAAAATTCAGAAACAGTGACGGGTTTTATATTTGGGACTAACTCAATTTAGATAATTTCATATTCATTTTTTTAAAGATTTGTCGCGTAGGCGATATACGTCTTGGAGAGGAGTGTTGCCAATGCAGAAATCATTTGTATCTCCAACCAAATACGATACCCCTTAAGGTGAATTTGATTTAATTCAATTTAAACGCAATCTTAATTCTACTTGTCGTCTGCATATATCTCGATTCCAATTGTTTTACTCAATTCCCAAAATGCAACTGATTCAAGTATAAAGCAACGACAGAAAAATATATGAAGTTTGAACAATGCCCTTGTTTAGTGTTTATAGATAGAAAACAGTTTGCCGAAAGGATAGAGTGCTTGGGAAAAACCCTGAGGTCTTTATCCATCATTAATAAAAGAGAAACGGTTTGAGACTGTAATTCCGATATTCATTAATTTGTCTCCGCCGGAAATTGCTTCATAAAAATCGCATTTTCTTCGTTTATTATCAAGGGGGCATGACCTTGTGACATTCGGAACACCTCGACCATTTCTTAAAATAACCTCGGAGGTAATGGGGAGCCATTTTTAAAAGTATGTCAGCAACGAAGTTTGCAATCGTATCTACTCGGAAATCCCCGGCACAAGCCGGGGATTGCCGAAAAGAGCCGATTGACAAAATATGAAACAAAGATGTGTTGATATGATCATCTTTAATGAAAAGGGTAAAATAAAACATTCAATTGTGATATATAACCAATTTGTGTGTATTTAAATACATATTTAGTGCCTATGTGCATTTTGCGTTATCCGCCGGAAATAAGGCGAATTACCCCAGGATTTCTGGTGTATTCATGTATTCATGTATATCTACCGACTTGTGACGGGGATTGCCGAGTTGATACGATTGGACCTTGTTACATAATTCATGTTGCAATGCTCCATTTGATGAACAGTTTATGAATTACACGTACTTTACCCTTACATTGCTGGAACCGATTTCATGCTTATGCAAACAGGTTAGATCCAGGCCAGCCACCATGCAAATTGGCGATTGGCCTGTGACCTAACCTGTTTGCTACTCTGAGCATCTTTCCTCAACAAAATCAAGCAGATATTTAAGGTTTTGGAAAGCAGACGAAACAAGAACCTATTTTTAGAAAATTACCGAGCATTCTCAGGGTGAAGACCATCGACATGGACCCACATAAGTGGATCTCGCAGACGGATTATGGCTAGTCAGGCCATATCAATTTTAAGGTAGAATACCCAGAAATTATATTCCGCTATATTGAAACTCACTCTTTCGTTGGATGGCTTTGGTCGTTCTCGGTGTACATCGGTTGAGGCCGTTACTATTCGGTGATACAGCGGAGGCAAAAGTTTCAAAATGGCGATTTATGGGTATTCTACTTCAATTACCACATCATACTGTAAACTCGAGGGCATAGCATTCCGTAGGTCATTGGCGGAAAGGGATATTCTTTTTCTTAATCTATTCATTTCGCATCAACCTGAAACAAGTTCTTATAACCTAGATTAATCACTCTTGAAACTGATTGCATAATACATAACCAGTACTCGCGCCGAATGTAAAACAGAAAGGTCTCAAAGTGGGTGTTACTTCTCAAGGGCTTCAAACCCACGACCCACGTGTCCCATTGTCGACGCTCTACCCCTGGGCACCGTTTTACCAAACACGTTATGCTCACATTTGCGTAAAATCAAACCAATGGTCCCTTCTATTTCAAAATTGGGCTAAGCAATATTGCAAAGTAGCACGCCATTGGAATGGTCTCTGCGAGATGCTTCTAATGACGTGTCACATGACATTATTATTTTTTTCATTTATGATACTATTAATGTTTATCAGTTTCGATTTACTCATATGTTATCCTTACATTGTTTAGTAAAACGGTACCCTTGACAACTGTCTTTAATGAACGGGAAGGGAAGCTTCGGAAGGCCGCACCTTGATATTGGTGCACTGTCTTTAACTATCTATTTGCGTCATGAGAGCGCCCATTGACCATATCGAGGGCTCAGTTCAAGACTATAGTATGTGCTTCATGTTTTTATGAAGCACTTACTATAGGCTTGCAGTGAACCCTCGATATACAGGCATCAGGATTGCCTCTACAACCTTTGCCATGCGGCAACTTTTAATTGCTAAAAGCATTCGACGTCAACACTAATCATTCCAACAGTTTAGTAGCAGCCTCGATGAAGCATCGAGTGATCTCAATTGTTTGATAACACCCCGGCAAACACTTCAAAGCCATTTCTGATGGAGACAGTCTGTCACAATGCCATCATATTGATCGATATTATACCAAATGTCTTACCATTATATTAGTATAATAAATAAGGGATGTGTTTAATACGTTATTATCCTAATATTTAGCAATGATAATAATTTTAAGAGCTCGTATGTGTTCGAGTGATAGCTGTGAGACCTTAGAAAGACATCCATTTCAAATAAGTAAATTGGCGGCTGGTCTGTGATCTAACCTGTTTGCTCCTCCGAGCAACTTTCCTAAACAGAATTAAGCGGATATTGAAGGTTTGGGAAAGCAGATTAAATAAACATATGTTTAAAAAATAAATACACAGCATTTGAAGGATCAAATATCTGACGTCGAAATGACGTCGAAATGACGTCAAAATGACGTCGATAGTACTACATGTGGTCTCGCACCTGTTACCAAAAGTAGTCCCATTTAGAAATTTTGAGTTTCAACTTCTGGTGCATAGTTTTGCTGGTAAGAGATTAGCTTGTAGAACACTGATGTGTTTCCTGTATAGATTATAGTCCTGCAATGCTCCCAAAGTTTGTTTTGATTGCTTATTGCAGGACTATTTGTTTGGGATGTATGAGCACAAATGCCGGTACCTCGGCTAGATTTGACAGCTAGTGCACTGATTTTCGGACGGTACTAATACACTTTGCTCCGTAGAAAAAAAATGAGACGATTGAGGTGTCCATTTTATTACAGTTTCTGAGAGTTGAATGGACAAACTTGATGTTCCTGTATATAGCTAAGCGTAAAAAACACTATTCTTCATTCAGCAGAGTCTTGAAAATACCTGATTTAACATTGGAGTCAATGGGAATTCAATATCTCAAAAGTAACAGGTGTATGACCATGTACTCATTTAGAGAAAAGGGTCTAATAGATGCATTATCTAAACATGTCGTTAGCAATTGAAGGGTGAGAGAGTCTCTGTAATCGGTGAAGATTTAAATCTGATGGATTGAAGAGTGTTCTATTGACGCAGACACTGGCTTTTTCCCAACCTGATGGTGTCTGATAAAGCAGTACAGCGGGAAAGCAAATATCGTCATTTCTCGGGGCTTAAAAGTCGTCCATTAGATCTCAAGCTAAAAACTCAAACGATGTTTCTATTTACCCTTAGAATGCTTTGTTACTTTCTATAACTAGGTTCTTGTGTCGTCCTTCATAAACATTGAATGTCTACTAAATATGACCGGGATTTTATAGGTTTGGTGATGAAGACAATTGGAAATAATGTCGAATGTAGAGAAAGGACTGCTTTACTCGCAAATTTTTCAAACATTTCAGATTAATTTTGCCTATTTTGGCCATACTATGACCGTATGCAAACTTTTGAAAAAGATTCCACCCGGTGAAGTATTGACCATTAGAATGCTTGGTAATTTTCTAGAATAGATTATCGTTTCGTCTGCTTTCCAAAACCTTAACTATCTGCTTGTTTTGACGAGGAAAGCTACTCAGTGTTGCAAACAGGTTAGATTACAAGCCAGCCGCCAATTTACTTGGCGGCTTGCCTGGATCTAACCTGTTTGCATAAGCATGAAGTCGTTTCCTGCACTATAAGGGAAAATCGATATGCGAACGTGCCTAATCTGTCCGTCTGGTGTCCACTTTCATCTGAAGCAACTATTGTATAAAATAGGGGGTTAATCATTTGCCCTCTCGCGACCCTGGTTATAGATATAAACTTTGAAGCATTAAAAGGAGTTAACCAATTACCAAACAATAAGGACATTCGAACTATCTGTTACAGACGACTCTGGAAAACATTGTGGGAAAAGGAGAAATTGCTGACTTGTTTGTTGCAGACGTCTCTGAAAAACATTGTGGGAAAAGGAAAAATTGCTCTTAACGAGCAATTACTCCTTTTCCCACAATATTTTCTGCCCTATCAGAAGATTATTTTTCAATTTCATCGCATTTTGAAATGCCGTCTGCAAACTCTTTTAATTTGGGACAGTCGAAAATAAGGCATTTGGTAAAGGGTTAAATAAAGATAAGTCAAAATGCTTTCTTTATTCTGAACAGTTGAGTGGCCCAATGTTTAATGTTGTGGTCTAAGAAATCGAGGGTCGCAAATTCGAACCACATCCGTCTGTTTCGTTGGAGTCTCATTGGCAAGACACTTTAAAGTCTTTGCCCAGAACTTTTGACTTTATATAATTGAAAAAGAAATATTTTGAAAAGGCTTTAATTCCCATATAAACATAATAATTCTGAATGTAAACTAGAAATCATTCTGATATACTGTGGAGACTGTTGGTTTTTAATCAGATGCGTTCATGGCTTATGAGCGGTACATGAGCAATCGTCTGTGCAAATGAAGTATATGGTATTTCAATGAAATATCGATATCGAAGGTTAAATGCGAGAGTAAAATTAATCATTCTTCCATAAGGAGGACTTGTGTTAGTCTTGCATTGAACCCTCAATGTATGGTTACGACAAAGTATTGCCGAGAAAGAAAACAACAACTCTTAAAACAAACAATAGAATCTCTTTACCTCGAAGTTGAAGGGTATGAGATACTTCGACATAGAGAGAGTTCGACGTATAGATGGCTCGAATATTAAAACGTTGATAAAAAGGGCAAATGTTTCGAGAGCCCGTTTTAACTTCGACGTAGAGAAGAGTTTGACAATGAGAAGTTCGAGGTGTAGATATTCTTCTGTATTATATATAGAACAATGGCTAGATCAATACAATTTTATATTCAACTCATAAAGCTAACATAATGTGAATCTTCCAATTGAATTACAACCAGTCTGAACAGAAACCCTTAGAATGCTAGGTAATTTGCGAACAAATCGATTTTTTGGGTCGTCTGCATTCCTAAACCTTAAATGTCTGCTTAATTTTGATGAGGAAATACACTTAGAGCAGCAAACATGTTAGATCACTTGCCAGCCGCCAATTTACTTGGAAGCTGGCCTGGATCTTACCTGTTTGCATAAGCATGAAGTCGATTCCAGCACTATAAGGGTTAAACATTAGATAGCGTTTCCTCGAAATAAACATTCATCATATCCTGGCATATTGGGCAAATTACAAGTAAATTGCACCAGTAATAGAACTGCATGTCTGCTGTGATAAATGTCAAGTTTAGACAGAAACTTTAAGCAGCTCTACGAATCTTTATGAATAAAGGAGAAGCGGATCTTTTATAGCAATATTCATATGATGAACACACAAACGTCATATTGATGAGGCAAAGAAATCACAAAAGTATTCCGTTTGTGGGCAAAAAGTCTGTGATTGTCATGTTTTATAGGCTTGGCACGGAAAAGATGTTAACCGTCAAATAAATGCCTCTATTATGCAGAAATAGAAAGAAATTCGAAGTTTCCATGACGACTCGAAATGTTCAACTGACGAAAAGGCTGATAAAATGTCACTCGTTTGATTAATTCAATCGACAAAAAGAGCAGAAACTATCAGAAAGGAACAGTCAATTTTGTTTCGATGAAGCAACTATTAGACAGTGCTCGAAAACTTACCAAGTCTAAGGCTAATAAGGAGGGCGCCAAACGTTAATGTTATATTATCTTGTGGCCAAAACCCATTGCAATCATATTTTGAATTTTAACATACGTGTATATCTGTTGTTGTAGATATGCCATGTAGATATACCTCATGTAAAATGAATGCAAAAAGATATGATTAACTAATTAAGGCTATCGTAATACAGGACGCAAGTCATTCAGAAAGCTCCTACTGAAGTGGATTTTGTTTTTTGCTCAGGAAAAGCTCGATGATCCGGCCGGGATTCGAACCCATGACACTGCGCCCAAAGCTGACGCAGTACCAATGGACCACAGTTCCCACGATTCCCTAGAATCGTGCTCTTTTATGAACAACAGATCGTCTTTATGACAATGATTTCTGTTGTTCACGCTATTGCCATTTCAATCATTTACAATGAAATACTGGTTAGACGTGGGCTAGGTCTGTGTTATTGGAGATAAAAGCAATCAGTCCTGTGTTTTAAAGCGTGTGGTTTCGACAACTGAATGGACATTACTGTTTAAGTTGCTATTAGATAGACATCTGCTACATCAATTACAGCTCTGGTTATAAGGTGATGGCGGATAAAAAGCACATTGCAGTGATTTGTGTGGACGAAAGTGAACAATCAAAGTTCGGGTTTTTATGTAAGTCATTTGCATAATTTGATGTTGCTTTTGTTGATGTTCTTGTTGTTTTAGGTTATTTCTTGTTCATGTGGGAATAGTCGATTGAGTAGGTGGAATTTTAAAATTATTGGATAGCTAAAAACGCTTTCATATGGAAACAAGAGTGTTTTGCTTTACTTTATTTATTTTTTAAAAAGTGTTAAATAGTTTTAATCATGATAAACTGAATGTGCCAGATAAACTTTGGTGTAGCGTTACGTTGACCAATAGGGGGCAATCCTTACGAAAAGTTCTATTCAAATAAAATGTCCCAGATTTAGTTTCTATATTAGTGCTGATAATTACGAAAACATAAACAACAGACACAGAACAACATACACAACTGTTTTCTTAACACAGCCGACAAAACGTGTTCATTTTAAGAACGCTGTTCATGTTTTTTTCATTTTTTTTTTGTTTGTCAAAATATTTCATGCTTTTAGCATTTCAAATTCCCTCTCATTCAATAGTGATCGGCAGCGATACCAAATATGTAAGACTTCTATATATTACAAGAACATTTTACCAAGTAGCAGTATATCCTGGAACGTTTCGCGTAGCTGAATTAATGATCAGAATATAACACTGTTTGTTTGTGCAGGAAAGATTAATGAGTGTTTTCCGCATAAATATATTTACATAGAGACGTCATTGTTTTATCACCGATCGTGGCTGTAGAATCGAAAGCTCAAGACTTACAGAAAGTGTTTTTTGGATCTATCTATGACATCATATGCGTCTGCTTGTCTGGATTTATTGCCACTTTCGAAATATATTTCAATCTGTATTGCATTTAAGTTAACTTTTCGATGATCCGTTTTATCATATCTGCAAGCTGTTCCATTGTGAAATGTTCTTTGACAGGACGCATAATCGTTGTACTTACAGGCTATAACTATCATTGTAAGTACATGACGAATTTGTTACCCGCTCTTTAAAACTACGAATCTGAAATATACCTTACCTAGTTTAGATAAATCCTGTCGAACTGGCATAATATGTTTCTTTATGTTTGCATTTTATGTCACCGAAGAAACAAAGCTGTCTATTCATATTTGTGTCATGAAACTTTTGAGTTTTCCATTGGCCAAGATCATTAAAATGTCCAGTTTGAACAGAGCATTGGTATGCCAGTAAAACATTCGTATTAGTACATTTCTTCATATCGAGGGTTCAGTGCAATACTATAGTAAGTGCTTCATGTTAATGAAGCACTTACTATAGTCTTGCATTGAACCCTCGATATAGGCTACAATTGGACATATGGCGCAAATGACAGACACCTAATTTAGAACTATCAAATCCATCCAATAAGTCTACAAAATCCTATTTCAAGAAAGAAATTGCTTTCCGAATCTAATAACTGCGAAATTGGCTTACCCCAAGTTTCTTATTACTGTAATTTCTGTAAAATGCCTGGCTGGATTGCTAGAACAATTTACAGAGCAATCCATTGATATCGGATGAATGTTGCAGATGACTCCATGGTACCGTTTTAAAAACACGTTATGCTCAATATGTGCGTCAATTAATAACAACAGTTCCTCCTATTTCAATGTTGAGACAAGCAATATTGAAAAGAAACACGTCATTTAAATCGTCTTTCCGAGACGTTTCCAATAACGTGTCACATTGCAATAGTGTCTTTTCATTAAGGTTCTACCTATGTTTATCGATTTTGACTTTCGTACCCAGAATTTATGACGGAAAAGCAAAATAAAATATTACAAGCTATTTCCCTTTTTCAATAAATAAGTATTCAAGTTTTAAAGAAGTTTGTTTACTAATTGCCAATTTGCCATAAGCCGTCCTCTAAAAGGCTTGGATTGGGACGGTTGCAGTTGGGTCCCTCAAGTTGTTTTTGCCATATTATTTGTCTACCTGTACAATAAAAAACAAGTGTTATACAAAGCAAGCTCCAGCACTGTTCTTCATTCATTCACAAAGTACAAACACGCCATGATAACGGAAAAGGCTTATTGCACAACCACAGCATGATGTCTTAAAATTGCAATTTCACTAACGCTTAATTCATTTAAAGAGACGTTTCCAGGACGAAAATCAATTATGTGAGATTTAAGACGCCAGTTAACCCTTATAGTGCTGGAACCGACTTCATGCTTATGCAAACAGGTTAGATCCAGACCAGCCGCCAAGTACATTGGCGGCTGGCCTGCGGTCTAACCTGTTTGCTACTCAGTGTACCATTCCTCGTCCAAAATTAAGCACATATTTAAGGTATTAGGGAGCAGACGACACAAAAAATATATATTTAGAAAACTAACCAGCATTCTATTGGTTAAGACACAAGTTAAAGCCGTTGTGATATGGAAGAGATAATTAAACCTGGTCAAGCTAGGCAAAGTTAGCGGACCAGTTTCTATTATTATTGTTTGCCAGCATCATATTATGAAGAGCATTAAATGCCGCATGCAAGATATGATTGACAGTTTCTATTATGCTACATGCAAGGCATGATTGACAGTTTCTTTTATCAACAGTGGCTTGGAAATATGAATCAAACCGCTATCATGATAGGTCCGACGCTATAAGTCTATTGTGTCTTTATCGAAATCGACAAGGAAATAAATACAATAACGAATGCTCTCTTAATATATTTATGAAGAAATGCGGAAATCAGTTATTTTTTCTTTACAAAGCACTCGATTAATATCAGATGAATATGTTGCAAATGTTTCGAGGAATTTCAAACGAAAAAGCAAATTAGAAATTTGCTAGCTATTTCCCCATCTCACATGAATTCAGATTTAGAATAATGTTGTCTTTAAATTGCCTATGCCAAAAATCATCATCCGCATTTCTTCATAAACTGGGTCGCTCAAATCAAATGCCGCATTTTTTTTCCATCGAAATCAAGTTTTATATCTTTATATTGTTTTTCTTATGATGTTGGCGTTATTGTTTGCTTTCAATCACAATCACCAAACCTGCTTTTCAATTAAAGAGATAAGTCTGCGTGTTCTTTTGTTTGATTCCCCTTTAGACTAGGAGTTCAATAGCAATTGATGACATCGCCTCAATCTTCCCGCGTAATGAGATATTTCACACGCCATTACATTTTCAGTTTACAAAGCTCAATCAAGTCTTTGTAGTCGCCTAGCTTCAATCATTCAAACTGGTTTTCCTATTTGTGCTAGAGAGCTTTTGATTGCTTTGTGCATTTGACGTTGGCTCGATTCTGCCTCGATCATCTTAACCCTTTCCCAAACAATAACGACATTTGACCACTTTGGTTCAGACGCCTTTAGAAAACATTGTGGGAAAAGGAGAAATTGCTCGTAACGAGCAATTCCTCAATTCCCCACAATGTTTTCTACCCTATTAGAAGATGAATTCCCAATTTCATCACATTTTGAAATGTCGTCTGCAAACTCTTTCAATTTGGGACAGTCGAAAATTTGTTGTTTGGGAAAGGGTTGAAGGTTAATTGCTATCAGAAAGTGCAAATATTGCAAGAGACAACCCTTTACCAAACGCCAATTTCTCGACTGTACCAATTTGGAAGAATTTGCAGACGACATTTCAAAATGTGATGAAATTGGAAAATAATCTTTTGACAGGACAGAAAAGATTGCGGGAAAAGGAGAAACTGCTCGTAACGAGCAATTTCTCCTTTTCCCACAATGTTTTTAAGAGTCGTCTTCAGCAAACTAGTCAAATGTCTTTATTGTTTGGTAATGGGTTAAAGGTTAATTGCTATCAGAAAGTGTAAATATTGCAAGAGACAACCTGTCTGTTCATCAATCCGTTTGAGCACAGCAAATGCAGAGTTTGAAGGCTCTGTTCAGTACCATTTTAGGTTCGACACTTTAATGAAGGACATCGAGGGTTCAATGCAATTCTGTAGTAAGTGCTTCATGTTTGTGAAGCACTAAGTAGTGTCTTGCATCGAACCCTCGACATGCTGTCTGACGTTCTGTGCTGAAATATCGATTTAAAAACTAAAAGGCAGTATATGCATGTAACCTTCTAGATCAAAGCATGTTAAGCTGATATTGAACCGGACTGTCTCCAACTTAGTAATATCAGTAATACGATTGTGTTTGGCAATTTCTTGCGATACATGAAAACGCGTTTTTCCGTTCAGCTCCGTTAAGCACCACCGGTACCACTAGTTTCGATGGAGTGGGTTTGACAAGAAACTTCAGAGCCCTACTAGGGAAGCCATGAAAGTCGCAACATTATTGAAACGTTTTAACGCAGCACTTGACCTCATATAAACAAACACGCATTTTCCGTTCGATTAGGGCTATAGAAACGATAGAATCTGAATAAGAGTATTTTAAAGATTAACACGCATACTCAGGAAAGACAGCAGTCTGAACAGTATAAATACACTTTTGAAATGAAAACATTGGAAACCGATATCTTTGTGTTAATGTTTTGCACTGCTGAACCAGGAAACAGTTTACTCAGACTCTAGAATACCTATTATATAGAAATGCATGTAATGGATAATTGTGCCTCCTTCAGTGCATTGCCATTTGCACATCAATTTAAATTATTGAAGAAAAAATGCTTCATGTCGACAGGAAGGTTTTATATGACGGATCGGCCTTTGGTGCACGACAATTCAAAACCTGACCTGTAATTCGAAAGGTGACCTTTAACCCGGGTTTCTCTTAGCAGCAAGACACTTTGGGTAGCATGAGGAATAGAACGAGTGTAAATTTGCCAAAAAAATGCATCACTTTTCTCTGCTCTTTTAACGGAATTGTATTATCTTTTTAACTTCGTTTAAAGATACTGATCTGATTAAACTAATTTAAGCCTCATTTGCGAAAAAAAAATAACAGAAACACTTTATCATCGGTTAAGCTTATATAACAGATAATAGAAATTGAGTTAACAATCTTGCAATCTTTTTTAAGCAAATTTTGAACAATGACTACATTGTGTTAATAAGACGACCTTAACCATTGCAAGGTAACAACATCTTTGCTACAATCCAATGCCAAACCTTGAAAAAACAAACTATCATCCACTAGAAGTCAATTATGAACAAGTATCAATGCAAAGAAACCAATAGAAGCGTACCAATCTAAGGATCAGCGATTTGAATCTCAAGAAAAATCAATTGCATCTCTGGTCGAGAGTTGATAAATTATGTACAACCCAGGGAAACAAACTAATTCACCGCGAATAGATCGCTCCGTGATGTTAGGTTTAAGGTGCAGATAACTACTGGCTAACAACCGGAAGTAATCAGTACGGAAACTGTGATTGTTGTCACGTGAACAAACAATTCACTTCCGGTCCGACATATTAACGATATAAGCTGCATTTAGTGTCTCTGTAAAAAGCAGCGTCTGAAGTATTTATTATAGAATTTATTTCTGTTTCGTGTGAAGACATTTCCTTGTTTATGACCACAAAGGGGTGCATGACACATGCTTGAAGAGCTTTTAGACTTGATCATATAAAACCAGTATGCTTTTTGTTACCTTTCACAATTTTGCTTCCAGTTTCCTAAAACAGGTGAGCTAATTGAATACCGAAATATAATACATGTATACAATGGGCTTGACATGATAAAGCATTGCAACATGCTTACCCAAAGACCAAAACCGTGCTTAAATGACTTACCTCGAGGGCTTTCTGGTTAGATTTGCTTTGATTTAACATAGAAAACAGTTAAGAACGTGGTCATACTGTTTAGACTCTATGAATAATTGAAACGTCGACCTTACGATTGGGCATAACTTAAAATCGCTGAAAGTGATCATAATGAATGTTCAGATGGAGCGTAAATATGTCATTGTCCCTTGTTTGTCTCGGATGGTAAATACTAACTGTTTCTTTGTTTGTCTCGGATTATAAATATTAACTGTTTCTGTGTTTGTCTCGGATGGTAAATATTAACTGTCTCGTGTTTGTCTCGGATGGTAAATATTAACTGTCTCGTGTTTGTCTCGGATGGTAAATATTAACTGTCTCGTGTTTGTCTCGGATGGTAAATATTAACAGTTTCTTTGTTTGTCTGGGATGGTAAATATTAACTGTTTTTTTGTTTGTCTCGGACGGTAAATATTAACAGTTTCTTTGTTTGTCTCGGATGGTAAATAATAACCGTTTCTTTGTTTGTCTCGGATGGTAAATGTTAACTGTCTCATGTTTGTCTCGTTTCAGGGTATGCCAAGAATTTCCATCGGTCTGACCACTATGTGCTTGCCGTACACTGTCCAGAGGCCTTTACCAACGTCACCATGATGAGTACGTATATCTAATAACAGTTTAAATTCCATTTGTAGTCAAAATTAGCATTAGTGAAGTTTTTTTCCTGTATTAGATCTGAATTGATCTAATTGAATAAGAATGGTGAAGTTATGTACTCGATCACCTCAAAACAAGTTTAGAAGCTAAGTAAGGGCCCGAAGCATTGTCAGATCATTGTACAGTTAGGTCCAGGTTGGAAAATTATTGACAATGTACGTATTAATATACTTGGTGGAACATGATAATGCTCATGCATGTGGATCTGCGATCGAGTAAATTCAAGTGCTATAGATTAAAGTTAACTAATACGAGTTCTAAAGCCCAATCACATCTATATATCTCATTTAATGGATTACTTTGTAGAATGCACATTTCCCGGTTCTAGTTCTGGCAGTTTAAATACTTGAACAATCACCATTGACTTTTAAGAAAATGTGTTGAAAAAGACGTTTAATATTTGATCAGGAAAATCGATCAAATTTCTGACTGTGATGCCCGTCTTTGCATACTTCTCTAATCCTATTTTAGCATCCAATTACGGCCAATTGCTCCCGTCTTTTACTTTAATTAAGGTGACAGCTTGGCACCAGTTGATTGATTAAAATCGTAGGTTTCTTCGAGCAAGGAGGGTGCTTTAAACCCTTATAGTTCTGGAACCGACCTCATGCTTATGCAAACAGGGTAAGATCCAGACCAGCCGCCAAGTGAATTGGCGGCTGGCCTGTGATCTAACCGGTTTGCTAATCTGAGTATCTTTCCTCAACAAAATTAAGCATATATTCAATGTTTTGGAATACAGACGACACAAAATTGTATTTTTTAGAAAATTCCCCAGCATTGTAAGGGTTAACACTTCCAATTATGCAGTCTACTTTAGCTAAATGTAAAATAAGTGGAGGGTGTAAGAAAACACATTGGGATCTACTTATGGTCATCAAATCTTTACAGTATCGATTTGTTTTCAAAGTTTATTTATCAAGATTGTATTCTTCTTTACGGAATATGCTTTGCTATAATAAGATTGGCTAAGATCGTGTTTTCACGACGCGACGTCAATGAATCAATCCTTTACATATGTGTACACCTACCTAATTAATGTAAAAGGCAGTCGGTATTTACTGAACAGCCCAAATATGTCGGGCAAGCATTTTGATAATAGCCCAGAGAACCACCTATATAATCACTTTGGAGACAAATTTTGATACGTCGGGTACGAATAACCTCCAATGAGAATATGGTGCCACAGTTTCCAAAGTTTCACCTCGGTTCAAAGAAAAAAATGTAAAAGATGTAAGCGAATAGAGAACCGTCATATATTCGGGTGGGTAAGAAGTTGAGGACACACAAAGTCTGTAAAAATGAATAAGAAACACTTTCTACTGAAGTCTAAAGATAAAAATGTAAGAGATGTAAGTAAATAGCGTCGTCATATACTCATGGGTTAGAAATGTAGAAGTCATTTCGTCTGTAAAAAAGGAATAAGAAACACTTTCTACCGAAGTTTGACTGACATCATTACACATCATTGTTGTATATCAGCTTTCGTCACGCAATTTCCCTGTTTTGCTTCTTTACAATAAAAAAATGTTGATGGGGGAAAGGTACTCAGAGTAGCAAACGGGTTATATCACAGACTAGCCGCCAATTTACTTGGAGGATGGCCTGTGATCTAACCTGTTTGCATAATCATGAAGTCGGTCCGAGCACTGTATGGGTCAAAGAAGATGCCCTACCTTATAGATTCAGAAATCGATGGAATGTAGCTAATTTCTTGTTTTATCTTTGTGTATTTCGGGAACTTCTCAGAAGCATTCAAACGAACGTCTCCTGGTGTCTTTTGGATGAACTACACGATTATACAGACATTGGTCTGTAGTCTTACCCATGATAAAAATCCTGTCTGTGTCATTTAGAATGGAATTTACATTCATTTACATATCCTGCGATACAGATCGACAACAAGGTCTCCTTCTTGATACGACTGATACAACGAGTCATTCAAACATCATTGTGGTCTAATGGTTAAGGCGTCCGGCTCAGGGCAGGGAGGTTCGAGGCAAACAGGGGGCGTTTCTCCGGAAAATGTTTCTCGGGACTTGTTCCGAAATGGCCGTTTCTTGAGCTGCGACCTAGTTAGATAACTGATTACCGACTTATATCCGCTAAGCACCTGGCATAGTGATAGGAGTTGGGAGTAGGGGGCATTTTGTATAATCAATGAAGTGTCCCCTAAGCCAAACTGGCTGCCACTTCCACTATGGCTGACACTATGATAAGCAAAGCATTTACATTTTTTCAATCATGCATGTAAGATTTGAGCACCATTTGAGCAGCATTGTCAAGCTAGTCAAAAATTCGGATTATGTGTTTTATATAGATCAGGCTTGGTACCGACCGAAGAAATAAGAATTATCTCACAAAATGTCAAACGAAATGACGTCTTTATAAATGTCACACAATTTAAAAAGGAATCTTCTGTTTTGTTAGACTAGAAAGAACGCTCGCGTGTTTCACGTGAAGAAATTTTCATATATTTACATGTTTTAGGGTACTGAAATGATTGTTATTCATCATTCTTTAACACCGGCGCCTGTTGCTTTTTTATCCAATCTAGGCTTGTCACAAAAAGAAGATATCGAACAAAGAGTCTTCGAAAAAAACTCGTTTTATTTCAAAATACCTTGCAGCTTAAAGCAGAAATTTCATAACACACAAAATACAAAATCAAAACAAAAAACACTGCCTTATTTGCCTATTTTCTTCAAGCCGTCAGAATCAAAGTAGAAAATACAATTTAATGTTGCTGGAACCGACATCATGCTCATGTAAATAGGTTTGATCGAGGCCAGCCGCCAGTTTATCTGTGCTCTAACATGTTTGCTACCCTGAGTATATTTCCTCATCAAAATTAAGCAGGTATTTAAGGTTTTGAAAAGCAGACGACACAAAAATTTATTTCTAGAAAATTACCGCGCATTCTAATGGTTAAAGGAGGAAATTTCATCACTGCATAAAAACACCTCACACTTCCTTTTTTGCCCGTTCTCTTCAATGCACCAGAATCAAAGAAGCAAAGTAGAAAATACAATTTAAACAAAGTTGGCGTCGAATTCTGAGAAATGCGTTATCATGTATCATGGTGAGCTCTCCTTGAAACATGGCTCAAAGTTATGAAAGGTTAAAGTCTCTGGTCGAGTTATCGAACATCGTCTGGCTTATGTTTCTCTGGCACGGTGATCAAATTATACCATACATAATTGATGATGTACGATTCCTGTAGAAAAGGAGGTGCCTGCCTTGGGACTTGAATGAATAATGATGCATCTTACAGTCTAAAAAAAAGAGCATTTCGTAATATACATTTTGTTTGGAGTCTTTTGGCTAAATTGTCTAAAGAAGAGGGTGTATTTTGCTTTATACGCTGAACTGGTATTCTATTGGCTGAATTGTCTATGGAAAATGGAGTATTCTGTCTAAAACACTGTATTGTCCTTTTTGGCTAAATTGTCTTAGGTAATAGAGCGTTTTGCATTATACACTTGTGTAGTGATATCCTATTGGCTGAACTGCCTAAGAAAAAGGGAGCTATTATTTCCATATACACTGTATTCGTTTTCTATTACCCGAATTGTCTAAGGGGAATGGAGCATTTTGCCCTAAATTATGAATTGGAATTCTACTAACTGAAACGTCTACGTAAAAGGGACAATCTTATTTGTTTTCTTTTGGCAATATGTCCAAGAATCAGAAACAAGAGTGATTGATAAAATTCGAAAGATCTAGCTTCTCAATCGCTTTAAAATGAATAAGTTCATATTAAACTAGAAATCTATATTTCTTTCGAAAGGTCTGCTACCTCTCCCCCATCCTCATTTCTAATAACCAGATCAAAATACATTGATGCTCAAATCAACATAAAACTAAGGCAAAATGCCATTTGTACATGCAAATTTGCCGAGTCTTAACCGATTGCATGACATCGCCACGTGAACCTTATTTGAACTCGTTTCAACACAACTGTAATTAACTAATGGCCATTACGATTGAAGATCTCCCTCGAAACTATTAATTTGCCATGTTCGAATGAAAGAGTAAACTTAACCTTTATAGTACTGAAACCGATTTCATGCTTATGCGAACAGGTTAGATCCAGGCCAGCCACCAAGTAAATTGGAGGTTGGCTTTTGATATAACATGATTGCTTCTCTAAGTATCATTTCTCATCAAAATCAAGCAGATATTTAAGGTTTTGGAAAGCAGTCGACACAAAATTTGTTTTTATAAAAATTACCCAGCATTCTAAGGGTTAAAATTGCATCGGAATTTGATAGTTTTATTTCACTTAATCGATTGCTCATCTCACACATTTTCTTTTACAATAGTTTGGTGGATACATGTGCAATATTCTCTATTTGTCTAAATATTTTCTTTCTGAAATCATAAAGACCATGTATGCCGTGTTTTATACTTCATGATCGTCTGCTCTTGTTTTCAATCTGGGCTAGTCTTAATATTTTATATGGAAGAATGGCTTGATACTTCAACATTTCAACATCACCTAAAACCAAGACTTCAGCAGGTTTATGTTGCATAACACTGTCATAAACTGTTACAATTAATAGCACGATTGCGATACAAATGAACGCACATTATCCTAGTAAACAAACCCAATATAGATCTTTGAATGAAAGACTGTTTTTACGATGTTGAGCTTTGACGGGTATCTTTTATACGTTTTATTTCTTTTTGCAGGCCCTAACCGAGTTGCAGAGCTAATTAAAGAATGCAATGAGAAGTTAGACACGCTACGGTCGAAATACGTAACATATCTTAACGACAACAATGTAAGTATAACTTTAACCCTTAGAATACTGGGTAATTTTTTAAAAAATAGATTATTGGGTCATCTGCTTTCTAATACCCTAGATATATGTTTAATTTTGATGGGGAAAACTACTCAGAATAGCAAGCAGGTTAGATCACAGGCCAGTCGCCATTTACTTGGCGGCTGGTCTAGGTCCAACCTGTTTGCATAAGCATGAAATCGCCTCCAGCACTATACGGGTCAAGCGACCAGTTAGTCTTGTGACCACCCATATAAGCATAAACTATTCGTAAGTGTCAAATAAACAATATAAGAACAATGTAAAGATGGTTTCATGATGAATTGAAGGAACCAATTTTAGGGAAATAAAACCACCACCTTTCGTTGAAAACAATGCAGATCAAACGTATATTTTACAAATACCTTACTCTATTGTCTTTTGTTTATGATATGTAAATATTCAAGCAACAACATGTATAGGTTATGCTTATTAACGTTTGACATTGTTGATATATAACCCTGAACACTTGGTTGACCCATTTCTTAAAAGTTAACGTCAAGGGCTACATATTTGACAAGATTGTTTCCAACGTAAGGTGGTGGTCTTACTTCCCTGAAATTGGTGTTTGGTTTCTATAGCGCTCTGATGATTATTACCCCACCCACTTATTCCCCAGGTATCCGGACGTTTCGAGGTGATCGGACTCGACGGGGACCTGAAACCGGGCCAAGCGGTGATCGAGTTCGCGGAGAAGAACAAGGCGGCGTTTATCGTGACGGGGACCAGGGGGATGGGTAAGATCCGGCGCACAGTGATGGGTAGTGTGAGTGACTATATCGTGCACCACGCTCCCTGCCCCGTTCTGGTCTGTAGGCACAAGGAGAAGGAGAAAGACAAACAGGAGAAACATTGAGAGCGTGGAACCGGAATAGAAAAGACGTTTTTTGGCCGCTTCGAGGGGGAAATGGTGATACGGATCGGACGATTTGGGACATTGTTTGGAGTACGTATGCGTACACTTGAGCGCATAGGAGTTCATATATACTTTATTCTATGGTGAATTTGGAATTCGTGTAATAGTTGTTGTTTGAATGGAGTTTGAAATAATGGAATCTATTGAAATAATTTTGTTAATTGACTGATTGATTTCTTTGATTGATTGGTTAATCTGATGAATTGATTGATTGATCAATTGGCTGAATGACCAATTGGTTGATCGATCAATTGAATTAATCAATTGGTTCATTTATCAATTGATCGATCGATCAATTGGTTGTTTTATTGATTTATTTAGATTTCAAACAATACTTGCCAATGAAGATGTGACCTTTATAAGCAAACTGACATTTTGTCACACTCTTTGTTAGTGGAAAGCTGGAGAGAATGAAAACCTCATGAATATAATCAATCAGGCTTTAATTACAAGTACATTGTGTACATGCTCCTTTCCGCTCGAAGCAGCCTTACTGTATATGTAATTTCTTATGATGATTGATATTGTAAGCGACTGACCATGCATATTTTCCAAGATTGGCAAGAACGCTGGATCAAGATCGATGCACACACAGCCTTGAATGAAGCGTCAGATGTGAGTAAGACTGTTTATGTACAGAAAACTTTCTGTTATAAATATAACTTTCAGTATATCAAATACATACAAGGCTGGCCTTATTGAATGCGAACCTTTCTTATACTACATTGTTCACGATGGTACATTCAATGGTCCATATCATCCTATTACAAACTCGTCACAGTGATCTCCCTTTATTAGATTAAAGTATTGCAAGGGAGACCACTGTGCATAACTTTGCGTCTTCTATAATACCCTGATGCAAACGCCTCTTTATAGGTCTATGTCACGTTTCATCACATTAACCACGGTTAATATTCACGTCAGGCGACACTATCAACTGGTGAAATAGATTGTCGACGCAATAACGAGTGCTTTAAATGTGTTTTCTTCGCAAGAATCGGATAAGTAACGTAATATGTATGTGCGTGCCTTTGTTATGATGACGTTTCTTTTCAAGTTTACATCTTGAAGATATCAAAATTGAACTCGGCTATAACAGAAATAAAGTTCGAAAACCAGCAGCAATTCCCCTATATAGTTTGAATAAAGGCAGTGGTTAGTGTAAGATTACGGAAGTTTACCTCTGAGAGGAGTTTGACACTGGTGATCAAGATAAACAAGGGGCATTTTAATTGCATGCATTCTATCATACGCCTGAGATTTGTCTATATAAGAGGGTGGATCGTTCGACGAATAACACGTATATATGTTGTAAGTCACCGTTTACGCGTACACAGTAGCAATGTGTTCCCATTTAACTCTGACTTTCTTGTCTGAAGTTGGTTTGAAATTTGCTTAAAACGGAAGCATATTCAAGCGTCATGCTTTTGCATAAAATATCTCAATATAAACTCATTTGTATAATTAACAACTTAAAGAAAAAAAAACGATCTTTTTTTTTCTTCTAATGACTAACATTCAGTGTGTACTTTACACAAGTTTAATTTTGTGCAGTTTTAAAGCAATTCATCTTTAACTTTCAAATTTCCAAACATCTGTAAATGAGATTGCAAAACAATTTTAAAGTATGGAATGCATTGTATAGGCCTTTAAAGCAAGAATGACAGTGTACCCCTTTTACTCGTATTCTCTTAGTTTACAGTGCTCCAAAATGGTATTATAAAAGTGGACCATCAAATACTATATATATTGTTCTTGTTTTCTTTTTGCATTTTCCGTTCAATTTGATCTTCACTGTCTACCCATAACCACAAGACCCCGATTTATATTTTCTTTTTCCATACTTAGTAAGGATGAGATCCGCTTTATATGTGTAAACTATTGATTTACATCGATTGTAAAACAAGTTCTTGAAACAACTTAGATTAATCACTCTCGATTCTGGTTCCTAGATACATAACCAATACTCGCGCCAAATATGGATTAATGAGGATTCGCAAGGCATATCCCGCTACTCACCGGCATTGAACCCACGACCCTCGTGTCCCGAGGCCGAGGTTCTACCCCTTGACCACTGACCTCCACATATCCGATTTATAATGAGTAATACTGATCTGATAGACGAGCTGAATAACGCCCGAAGGAACGGAACAGGTATCTTGGGCGAAGCATATTGTTTGATGGTCACGACATTTTCCTTAGTAATAAACACAACTCCCCGTAACCATATTTGTACGTTTATTCACACTTTTGATGCTTTACATTTGTATACAAATATATACAGGAGAGGACATATATAAGAGGAGCATTGATCCTTAATTCCTCACATTAGAATGTATATTATTTATAATATCATGACCTCTAAATTGCACACTTCCTGTTCCTTCTTCTGTGAGGTTTATAATAGTTCAACACGGAGTCAACATTTTTTCAGTTATGGAACTGCTTTTTTGCCAGTATAAGGCTATGACTCTGACGTTACATTACAGAACGAACTCCCACAAAGCTAGCGGCATCGGTTTGACTCGAACCAAGGAAATTCAGGATACATGTTCAACACCTTAACCACTGGCCATACCGTGCCTTCAGTTCATTTTAAGCCTTATTTATGCATCCCAGTTGTCCATGATTTTACAAATACATATCTTATTGGTGGTGTGTAGTGCATATATCATCTATCTAAATATCTAAACCACCATGTCAAGGCGGGGAATCATGTGACCAATGTTTACGATATTATGTACGAACAAGATGGTAGCGCGTATAAACATGTGCTTTTGCTTTATTCACCTATTTTTGCCAATGGTAGCCACGTTATGTTCCCTGCATGAGTTGACCATCGACTTCCCGGTTCTGGTACTATATGATAACCCGTGCTTCATAACGGCGTCTAACACTCAACAGAGAAATAGCAGTCGAAGACCGACTGTGCAGGACATAAACGCCCTCGACAAAAAAATACCTGTGGTGCGGCCATCTTGTTCGGAAATAAGATCGTAAACATCGGTCATGTGACCCCCCCCCCCCCCTCTCTGATGACACATACGTACGAAATTTAAGGTTACATATAAAATATACAAAATAAATGGAATCACAGATAAGCACGTATAGATCATTCAAACTCATTTACCATGTCGTGAGAGAAGATTGGTTACCTGAATGGGTCATTTTCCTTTTCACATTATGTCAATTATAGCACATACATTTTCAAGCTGATTTATTCGTCAAAACGTATGACAAGATTTGGTGGACGATTTAAGTGATAAATGAAAACAGGATAGTGAGAATAGCAAGGCGATGCATTCCCTCAAAGGAATAACACATTATGAATTATTTTCTTATAAGACATGGTCAAATTTTGCCTTGTGTGCGAACAAGATGCCTGCTTATATGACGGAACACGTATTTTTGCTATTTTTCAACTATTTTGACAATGTAAGCTACAATATATTCCCCGCATGAGTTGACCATCAACTTTCCGGTTCTGGTGGTATATAATAACCCAAGTTTTATAACGATGTAACATCATCGTCATTCCAATAATTCGGTAATAATTTTGTAAGTGTTTTAAGTTTGTGAAGACCATGAAGATCTTACTTCACTATAGCATTTGTCCCTAGACAATAATTGAATATATATAACCAATCACCGAGTTCGAAAATGACTTGAGCTTTATCTAAAGGTTAAGAGCTCAAAGAATCAAAACAAATTGACATTTACAAAAACAAAACCCTGTATATTTCCGAAATTGAAAAGTAAACAAAAATATGTGGTCAAATTGAACCCCTTGTCATATAAGCTTATTTCTCATCGAGCGATGTTTAAAGAACATTTCGTTCTACACATCACGTGTGTGTCTTTTGAAATAAAGTCAATCTTGTTTTAACGACCATTCTTCAAACAGCGCATGAAAGGTTATTTAGTCTGAGACTAATTTGATCATACTCAGAAATAACGTTTAAAACGCTGGATTCCATTGGCTAATTAAGCGTCACGTTGTTGAATATTTCTCAAGAAACGGAAATACCCGAGATTTTGTTCGAAGAAATCGATTGACGAACACATGAAATAAGCATGATACTGCTTTTCGCCTACAATTTCATTTAGATAATTTGGTCTGCAAGCTTACATACGATCAATGAAGGCCGATCAAAATTACATAAATGAAACACATCAATAACGATAGCATTGTTTTCGACGGAAAAGCGCTGCTTGCAGAGTTGTGGTCGTCATAATGTCCTTGGTCACCATTTCGTTTAGTCCCGCCTCCATACGGTGTATACCTAGGATTCTTTCCGCCTAGTTCTGGTGTATACTCCGGATCCTGCTCGTCGAAATCATCCGCACTACAGTGGGGTGGTAGGATCCCCGTAAGCAGCTGAAACACGAACTGCGCAGCTTCCTGTCCACAGCGGATTTCGGTGGTCTTCGTAAGGCACGTTCGGGCGGTAGAATGAAATCTGAAAAAAAAAACACAGATATATCAAGGACGACACAATCAAATGTCCGTAATGCCAAGCGTGTTAAGAAGCTGTATGCTACCATTAGACGGACAAGTGCAGAAAATGTTTGGCATGTCCGGACAAAAAAATAAAATTTGGATTTTTCTACCCTTGCATATACATGGGAATAAGTATGTGCATGAACAATAAGAAAACCATGACTGAAAAGATGATATGATTGCTTTACTTAACTTGAACATGGGAAAAAAACGATTATTCAAAAATGTACGTGTAAAATCATGGATCAAGCAAAGCTAAACTGTTATAGACTAAAGAGCTATTCAAGGGACAGAACTTGTGGTCATTTGGTCTAATCTCATAAATATCCACCCAAAGTTGTCGTTCCTTTCTACATTCCACAGACACGTGTTTGTAGAATAACAACGAACAACAACTCTAGAGGAAAGTGAAGAGATGTGCTTAACCTTTTTAGAGCAAGTGTATGCAGTGATGTCTCGTTAATCTGAACACATCCGTTCCCAACCAAATTTCCGGATGACCGAATCATCCGGACTAATGAATCAGACCATGTTCTTATACACATTAAGACATAAACAGTCTGTAAGCACGTGTATACTTATAACCCTTTAGCACACGCCAAGTTGTCGACCGTCCCAAATTGAAAGAGTTTGCAGACGACATTTCAAAACGTGATGAAATTCAAAAATAATCTTCTGATATGGCAGAAAACATTGTGGGAAAAGGAGAAAATCCTTTACCCACAATGTTTTCAAAGGTCGTCTGCAACAAACTGGTCAAATAATTCCGTTCCCTTACCATTTCGTTCGGATTGCGAGACATCCGGATAATCAGGGTCCGGATAAACGAGGCTTCACTGTAATTAACTTTGCCAAGTCTAGCACATGATACTTCCGGTTTTATTCTCTAAAGTACGGTATCACATCTCATATTTATACAAAGGGGGTCACTGCGAAGGAGCAAATAATTCATCGGATTTATCCAATGAAAACCCCTCTGAAAAAATAAGAAAGCCGCCATGTTTTTTCTTGCAATACTACTTTCGTTGTTGTTTCGTTTTAAAATGAAACTATCAAGTACTCGTACAATATCTTAATAGTAATTTTATTTGATCACACATTATACATTTCCGACCAAAACCATTCGTTTAAGATGATGTTCAACACTTCCGCATACAGTCAAACTTGTGTTAAGAGGCCTGCCTATGGGACAGAGTAAATTGGCTGTTTAAGACATGTTGGCTGCTTAACACAAATTGAATTACACTAAAAATCTAACAATGGGACTTTTTGTAGTGGCTGTTTAAGGCAGGTTGGCTGCTTAAAAGGGTGGCTGCTTAATACAAGTTAGACTGTACATTGAACTACTCAACGTTGATGCTCATAGGACAGTTGTTATTAGCTTAGACACGTAATACAAATTCCGTAATCCTACACTTTTATACGAGGTGAATTTCTCAGGTCACGAAAATACCCGTGTAGTTTCGATTTGGAACAATTGTGTCCTTCGGAACATTTTCTAAGATGCTTGAGCTTTGTCAATATTCAAATCAGGCTTCTGGTCGATTGTAGTTCAAAATACTAACAAATCAAATAAAGCCAGCAACTTGTTTGATGAATGTTAACATGAATGAGAACAAAGAATCAAAGGGAGACAACTTGAGTAAATAAGAATGATTAGTGTGATTCTGTTCTAGGCATTCCCATAACAACCTCCTTTTGCCTGACGCTATCTTTTCTATTCCTATATATGAATGTACTAGTGCCACTCCCTGGATGATCTACCAACACTAGGCTAGGGAATGTGTCTTGCCAAAGGACACTCCGCGGTGAACTAAATGACCGCCTTCTGGGATCAAACCTGGATTGGCTGGTCTCAAGACCGGGTAGAAAAACTGATCTTTAAGATTTGAGAAAAAATTGTTTTTTTGTTGGAGTAATTTCTCCAATATTCTGTCGCAATTCAAAAAGAGAATTCACGTATTAGAACCATTTGAAAGAAAGTTCTTAGAAACCAGAACTTTTGCTAACTGAGCGAGCGCTGGTTCTCTCTCCAAAGCTGAGCAGTAGAATAATAGTAACCCAAGAAAAGCCTTGTGTCTAATTGGATTATATAAGAAGGTTCGCCATGTGTATTGACGTCATAGCGGTTTTATTACCTAAGCGTGTGTTTAATTATCGTTCGACGTGAAGGCAGGCACCAAGCATGTTACACGGTTAAACCGAAGCAGCGGACACATTGGGAACTTGAGATTACATATATACAAACTGTGATAAGTACCCTTACAGCTGCTTGTTCGGATAATTCGATAGTTCAATGCAAGACTATAGTAAGTGCTTCATAAACATGAAGCACTTACTATAGTATTTCACTGAACCGTCCGTATGCCAGTAATTAGAAATTTGAAATGCAGCTCATTAAAGATGTACAGCGAACCTTCGTTTATCCGAAAATGTCCGTTCTCAACAAAATGTCCGGTTTACCGAATAATCCGGACTAATGAAGCAGAGCATGTTCTTATTCACATTAAGACATAAACGGTCTGTATGAGCGGTATATACTTATAACCCTTTAGCAAACGCCAAATTGTCGACCGTCCCAAATTGAAAGAGTTTGCAGAAGACATATCAAAACGTGATGAAATTCAAAAATAATCTTCTGATAGGGCAGAAAACATTGTGGGAAAAAGAGAAATTGCTCGTCACGAGCAATTTCTCCTTTACCCACAACGTTTTCTAAAGTCGTCTGCAACAAACTGGTCCAACAATTCCGTTCCCTTACAATTTCGTTCGGATTGCGAGACATCCGGATAATCGGGATCCGGATAAACGAGGGTTCAGTGTATATTAGCTTTTCTTTTGTATGATACGCCCTGAATAATAGCCATTGGAAGCAAGGTAAGCTGCTCGTAGTTCAATGTTAAAAGTCTGTTTACAGTGAGCTGAGAAATACAACTCGTACGTAACAATGTTTTGGGTAAATCGTCCCCGGCTTATAACACCTTTCGTATACGCGTCCGCGTTAAGTAGCTCAATGCATATGGAAGTGTTGAACTTAATTTTGAATACTTTGTTATCGGTAAGTCATACAAAATAGTAGAATTTTGAGCTGTTTTACATATAACTGTATTTTAATCAAGTTAAATTACTGTTTACACTCCACATTTAAGATCTATTTATGAAAACAAATGTACAATGACAGAAGTCTCGCGAGAAACGACATGTCGGCTTCCATATTACTTTAGAGGTGATTTCATTGGATAAACCGGATGTGTTCAGATTGAGAAACAATATGGCGGCTTCCATAACACTTCAGAGGTGTTTTCATTGCTTACCTGCATGACGCGGACATCAACACGTCCATGGATGCCCCCTCGTTAATTTTGGAGGTGAAAGTTTTCATGGCATTTTGGCTGCATGTATTGACCTCTTCGTGATGGCGGAATATACACTCTGCATTCTGCTCGTAAACTGGAAGAGACGTAGTGGTGTGTGTTTGAATGTTTTTATCAAGATTTTATGTTTATAGTTTAAACGTATTTATTTTTCAACGCTTGTGAAATTATTTTTTACAAATTAAATAAATCACTCTCGATTTTGATTCCTCGATACATCACCAGTACTTAGTTAGGTTTACACCTATTTAGTTTACATCGATTGTGAAACAAGTTCTTAGAACTTAGATTAATCACTCTTGGGGGGCCTCCGTGGCCTAGTGGTTAGAGTACCGAACTTGAAATCACATGGCCCCTCTCAGCGTGGGTTCAAATCCTGAAAGGGATATGGATTTTCATGAGAGGCAGTCTCCCGACTGACTTACGGAATGCCGATGGTTCTACCCACCTTGACCAGCCCTTATGGGCAATTGAGTATCGGGTCTTCCTCCATCATTAAGAGTCGGGCATCGCTACATAACTGAAATAATGTAGATGTGATGTAAAACCCATATAAAAAAAAAATCACTCTTGATTCTGCTTCCTGGATGCATAACAAGTACTCGCGCCAAATGTGGATTAATGAAAGATCGCAAAGCAGATCCCGCTACCCACGGGATTCGAACCCTACCCGCGTGTCCAGAAGCCGAGGCTCTACCCCTGGACCACTGTCATCCAAATTTTAGATATATAACAAAGCAGAACTTGATAAAGGATAGTGGCAATAATAATGCAGGGGTGAAAGATATGCACATACTTGTGCAAAACATTAAACTTCGAATAGATTTAAGCCTTCAAACGATTAACGATTCTGGACGGATTCGAATTTGAATACAGGATACAGTTAGAAATAAAAAGTGTGTCTTACTGGCACTCGCTTAAGTCGCTAGTCCTTATCTCTGTTCGATAATAGAAAAAGTAAACATAGCCTTCTTAACCCTTTACCAAACCCCAAATTTTCGACTGTCCCAGATTGAAACAGTTTGCAGACGACATTTCAAAATGTGATGAAATTGAGAGCAATTTCTCCTTTTCCCACAATGATTCACAAAGTCGCCTGCAACAAACTGGTCAAATGTCGTTATTGTTTGGTAATGGATTAATTAACCGAATGCGAAGAAAGAAGACTGACTTATCAATGAATACGGCGAGATTGCAAACGGAATCGATATATCGCAACGAAAATTGGAGAAAAAAAAATACCTACCTCTTAGATTTTTGCAGAAATACTCCACTGTTGCTAGCGTCTTTTCTTTGTCGACCAGTCGACGTAACGTTTGTTCCTCTTTAGAATCTCCGTCACATTTGTCTAGAATATCCTCTATACAGTCCGTTGCGTCTTTAAGTCGGGAATCCCTGAAAGGCGAATCGATGTGCCTTTTTTACTATCTGTACGAAACCACAGAGTGTCTTGTTACACATAGTCAATTCCCCTAATCTCGTGGTATCCCTAATTCCGTGGTATTTGCATAATGTCATACTGCTTCCATAAAGTAACACACCAACCTGACCTACTTTCGCATCCCAATGTAAGAACCCCAAAGAAGCAAGAATGAATGTTTTTCTGGTATAAAACCAATTCAGTCCAATAAAATTCTCCTCTTATTACAGAGAGCTCCGAAAATCCCCGATATTTTCACACTTTTTACTCAAATCTAAGACCCTAAACAAATCCTTTCAAACTGTTGAGTTCGTCTGCAATTCTCCAACATTCTTGGGTCAGACACGACCAAATTCTTTCAGGATTCGTTCCTAGTATGTTTCATCCTAATTATTTTGGACTGATACTTAAAAAATTGTGTTTGACCTGAATACCACGGAATTAGGGTAAGACCTCAAAAATGCAAATGGCTGCCAGTGACCCAATTAATTTACGTTACTTAGAGCATGTATGTGCTCCATTTAAAAATAATGATGAGAAGATCGTAAATAAGGAATGAAATATGTTAGAAAAGCTGAACGTTGACAGCTTAGTTCTCCCCTTCCTTTCTGTTGTTCATGTAACCAACGTACCACGGAATTAGGGTACACCAGTACACATTTACTGTGATAAGATGGTTATCACTAAGTTATATTCTGCTTATTCTTCATTTATGAATAGTTTGTTCCTTTTGTTGTTTTTTTTTTTTACATCGGCTTTGAAACAAGATCTTAAAACTTAAAATAATCGCTTTCAATTCTGCTTCCTGGATTCATGACCAGTTTTCGTGTAAAATGAGAGTTAAAGTAGAATACCCCTTTCTCGCCATTTTGAAAGTCATTTTGTTGTCGGAATAATTCGGTCGTTCTCGTCATACATCGGTGGGGGCCGGCATTATTCGCATTGAGGGGAATAGTTCCGGCCCCGACCTATGTATACCGAGAACGACCGAAGTACTCCGACGAATGAATAGATTTCAAAATGGCGGAGTATGTGTATTCTTCCTTGATTTGAATCCACATCAGCAATTCAAGGCACTCTTATATTGAATACGATCAAACATTATAATGAAGGGTCGTAAAGTGAATAACTAAAACATTACGAACTAAAGCCCCCTCCCCTGAAAATTATTGTATCCTAGTGTATTGTATTGTATTGCCCCTTCCCCTTGGTTACGAACCTGCATGACTCGCTGGCGTCCTTGACCTGATTGGTATATGGTGCGGGATCACGTGACCCTGTTTGTTTCAGATCGAGGGCGCCCTGGGATAGCGAGCTCTGTGACAGGTCGGGCAGAACTTTCGTCGTGCACTGTTGGAACTTGTCCAGGGCGTTCTTTGGGCATACTGCAAGCACCATGGCTATCACTGGAGATAGAGAAGAAATGTTGTGTGAATCGGCTAGCCTGCTTGTTTATGATAAAAACAATTGAATTTAAAGAGCTAAAACTCTTAAATAAGTATGTATGTGGTGTTAATAAGCTAGCAAACTTCTTTATAAAGAAAGAGCAATTTGTGTTGAAAAAGATGATGCTCTAAAAAGTATACTCAAGCCAAAAAAAAAAGTGTTTTGTCAACAATCAGATACAGCCGGCGATACAAGTTTATTTTTGCTCAAAACTTAAAGTATTTGTTTTTCAAATAATCCTTTCTATATTCTTCTGACAGACCAAATCGTAATTTTATCTCAATTCAAATGCCGAATGCTCTCCCAATTTTAAAAAACAAAAAGTATTTCCGTTCAGATAAGAGTGAAGTCAAACACTCAGAGGGCTTGAGTGTGATAATGGTAGCATGTGTCGCGGAAAATGTCAATAGTAATTAAATCTTTCGGTAATATTGTTGTTCCCACGTGCAGCGACATTTGAGGTCGCCATGTTCAAGAGGCCACTTGGAGGCGGTGCCAAAACTAGACGGTGTCAGTGTAAAAAGACCCTTCCAAACTTTTCACAGTAATCTCCCTTTGCTACGCTGTATTGTTCACTGTCACCACCAGATTTAATCAAGATTTGGATGAAATCTAAATGATGCTGTTTTTTTTGGGGGTCTTCAAGTTTCTACCGAATAGAGTTGTTGATTTATTACTTATGTCTTCTTGTGTTGAGTCCTGACCAGTAAGATTGAAAAATATGTCGTTCTTTACAAGTAAAACACAAATGGATGATTTTGTATGTGTCGTCGCCATCTTTAAACGTCATTTTTTTTTCTAAGCAGATGATCATGTGGCATTTGGTGTGGCAGTGATCAATTTCATAAAGGGATATCACTATGAGGAGTTTGAGACCTTTCTTGTTTTGAAAGCATAAATGATAAATGTATAAACGCAAATAAGGTTTCCCACCGAACAGTCAACGAAGCAAGGTTGAGGAGAAATTATGACAACAATTCGACAACGACGAATCATTATGTTAACGTCCAGGATTATGTCTCACAAATGTCCATGATAAAGTTTCTCGTTAACGTTTTAATTTAAAGAAGAAAAGAGTACCTAAGAAAAGCCCTAACTTAAACTTGAACGAAACACGAGTCCTTCCGATAATATCTTTATCGTAATTTTGAAAGAATGTCTACTTATTTCTTTCTTTCTTTCTATATTTCTTTCTATGTTTCTTTCTTTATTTCCTTATTCCTTTAATTCTTGATTTTTATCTTCTTTCGAATATCGAATCTTTGTGCGACAGGCCCCTGGACCCTGCAATTTCTACACCAAACCCAAAACGACCATTATATGTTTTAGAAGAGTTAAAAGGATATGTCAGTCTTATCATTTATATCGGTGCTTTAAGTAGACACTTGACTGTGATGACAATTTCCTGTATAAGTCATTCATTGTTTTCGGACTTAGACTTAACAATAGGAAAAAGATTTTATTTGTAGGAATGTTATATACATTGATATGCTTTTTGAAACCATAAACATCACCAATAAAGCTGAGTCAATGAAGCAAAGAGGTGTCGTATCGATTAGTGTCAAATTAAAATTTTCTCGAGTTTATAGATATTGATCCTGAATTCTAAGTCATTCAATGTATCATACAGTCCAGCAAACTATTCACGAGAAGTAAGTGTATATCTAAGCAGGCGTATCCAAGTTTTAAACATTTGATACATGAAGAACCATTGCCAGGTACTTGTTCATGAAACAGAGAAATGCGGTTCAGGCAGTGTGTATCCAACCGTTTGAAATTTCTATAATCAGTTGAAACTTGAAAATATGCACCGATTCTTGATTATCGGAATATTAAACCTTTACCCCATAGCGCCTCTTCTAACAGGTCTAAAATAGAATTCCTGCACAGCAAATAGGAAATGTGATTTATAAAATATTTACAGTGACATTGGCTGAAGACTGATTTCACACCAGAAATTCCTCAACATCATTTTATCTCATTCGTCACAATGTTTTTTAGAAATATCATTCGCACAATATCATTCGCGCATGCGTTTCGAAATAAATGTCTATGGCGTTATTGGTTGAAGTAAAACCGTCAGAACTTGGAGAATGCGAGCGAACTTGATATTCTATAAAATTACCCTCATTAGAGGGTCGCATTGCCTCGAAACTTTGAATCAACACAGGATCAGCCTGCAAACCTTGCCGACATCAATCAGGAGAACAGTTTAGTAGGAATGGTTATGAAATGCATATTCCAAGCTTAAATTTATAATCAACCAACTGCAACGACTCGGATAAACATGTAAATAAATATGCAAAGCGAATCATAGGCGTTAATGCCTATGCAGCGTTTGATGACATTGGTAGTGTTTACGAAAGTCATTTGTTTCGTTCTTGGTATAAATCGGTCTTAGCCGGAACTTTTCGTATTAAACCGAATAGTACCGGCCCCGACCGGTGTATGCCGAGAACGACCGAAGTAATCCGACGAAAGAATATGTTTCGAAATGGCGAATTATGGCTATTTTAACTTAAGATTTGTGCGGTGTGAAAGCACAGGAGTTCTTGTTTGTCGTATAGACAGTACGTATAACACTTTTCAAATATTTTGTGCAATGCCTCTTGCTGTATATTTAAGGGGCATTCGTTCTCTTTTGCTAGACGCGACTTAACAAATCTCAAATGCTATAAACATCACAACTAAATGTCAAGACGAACAAAAATGTGTGCATTTCTAACAATTATATGTTGATAAGCGAGACTGCTTATTCCAGAAAGCGATATCTCTGAAGGGGGATTAATATCAGTTTATTGAACAATTTACGTTCAGGCACCTGTTCAAAATTCCGTTGCTTTTTATAAGCCTTTATATCAGAAAATGACAGCTTATTTGAAAACCTGGGGTAAATCATAAGTCCGGCTAATAGCGTAGTGATAAAAGCTCTTTTCTTAAACATTGTGCCCTATGGCCTATGGGTGATGTTCCAAATTAAGTTAGGTATCGAAGAATTAACAAAAACTGGCTTGGCTTTGCATTATTAGTCAATTCGCATTCGGGTCATAGGTTAATATTCCTAAGCCTTGCCCGATAATGTTTCCAATTCACGACACAAACTATATGTTCTCTATATCCATCCTCAAGGATGCAATATCAAACATTTGTTATTAACAAAATTGATATGGCGCCCCTTTTACTTTATATATATTAAGTTTGTGTGAGTATACTCTTAACTTGCTTAACATGATGCGCTGTTCTTTCATTTCTATAAATGCGATATATATCGATAATTCGTATGTTGTTTTCATTTCATAGAATAACTGGATTGGTGTTACGTTAGCACTAGAAATATTCAGATAAAACACTGCCGTAAATAGGTAAATTAAAGGTTCAGAGAGACTGTGATTGCATTGACGCCAGAACGTCAAAACTGCTCTTCCAGTATCTTCACAAAAAAGTGTTCAATTTCGAACGTAATATGCGAGAGCAGAGGTTAAAATGTATGTCTCCTATAATTCAATACTTGTTCAAACTGAATGAAAAACTACCGTTTAGAAAAAGTCACATGTTCCGTAAAATGTCCTTTTTATTTGAAACTGGTTTACTCGTATTCATGTTTAACAACAAATTATGCTTAGTATTTATATCAATAAACTATTTGAAACTTGAAAACTTGTTATTGTATCTAGTGCCAACCTTCATGTTAACCCTTTCCTAAACAACAAATTTTGGACTGTCCCAAATTGAAAGAGTTTGCAGACGATATTTCAAAATGTGATGAAATTGGAAAATATTCTTCAGACAGAGCAGGAAACCTTGTGGGAAAAGGAAAAATTGCTCGTTACGAGCAATTTCTCCTTTTCCCACATTGTTTTCTAAAGTCATCCGCAACAAAGTAGTCAAATGTCGTTATTGTTTGGGAAAGGGTTAGGGCGGTAGCATTGACTCCCAACAGCACCGATGGTACATGAAGTAGTGTAACATTGCATGCAGTTCACGTTGGTTATTTTACCAGACTTGCACATGCTTTCTTGTCCCGCTTCGTTAACGCTCATCAAAACGGCGTATCTGCTTTCATAATCGCCATTATGCTTTGATATGTTGCCATAGCAAAATTGTATCACAAATGTTATCAATTTCCTGGTGTATCCGGTTGCTCTTTGTAAACCCGTGTGGCCTTTGTCGATAAAAAAACCTATTTTTTTTTCTCCAGATTTCAGATACAATGTATATTCCGTTAGTTTGAACAGGAATACAGACATGATTGTATTGACCTACAACTCCTTAACAAAGCATGATACATGCATGAATGTATGTTCTCTTGTTCACTTAAAAGGTAGATGGACTGCATATGTGCATATATATATACGAAGAAAACGTCCAAAGGATTCTTTTCGACAAATGTCCTGTAATCAAATACTATTCAAAACAGGTTGGATTGTCCCTTTTACGATCGTCGCATTCTACTATTTAGAGTTTATTCAGGTGCAATCATTTATAAAACATAGTTTGAATCTTTGTAAAGAACGCACATATCAAGTTTTACAAAACATATAGGACGATTCCGTTTGCAGTCTAATTGTGGGAACGTTTCATTTGTCGTAAATGCCAAATGTCGAATCGTTCAGATACTTCATAAATGGGGATGGTTTTATCATTATATAGAAGACTGTTCAAGTTCTATACCCTGAGATCGTTGAAATACATTACCAAAGCGGAAACCTCCCCACCCCCCTCAAAATAAAGAATTCAAAGAATAATGTCAGTCCTTTAATGCATAGGCAACTGAGTTAGTAAAATGTGTTGAAAAAGGAAGACTTTTCACCACGAGAGAAATTGTAATGTGTCACTAGAAATAGATGAGGGCATGTGAGCGAAAGTAAAAAACATTGTACTTCATAGGAACAGTGGTACACTCGTGAATATATAAATTAATGGTTGTTTACACTAACAGCTGGGAAACGCCCCCTCTCCAAACCATGCTGATTTCGAAGACATATAATTAGAACCCTGGTATTTACCGAGGCACTCTTGCAATGAGCATTGGTTTGGGTACTAAAACCTACAATTAGACACCATGCTACCGAAACGGTAAACATATAGATCAACTCTGAACTCAACTTCGCTTTACAACGAAAAGTCCCAATCACGACCGATGTATACCGAGAAAGAACAAAGCAATCTGACTAAAAGATGAGTTTTGAAATGGCGGATTATGGGTATTTTACATCAACTCCGTTATGTACCTCATGCTGTACATATTGTATCTGAGAGATGAAAAAATTGTTCCGATTCTGGTCTGTTATGTCGAGACGCCCTGTTCCCAATTTATAAAGGAAGACCCGAAACTTCCCTGCCCAAATAGGTTTGATCAAGCGGGGTTAAACCACCGGTATTCCACATAATTGCTTCTTGCCCGGATTTGCTGGGATACAATACAATACAATACAAAATCTTTATTTCACTCAATTCCTTTTACAGAAGACATGAGGTTAAAATAACATGAAACATAATGTAAACGAGGCGTCTGCTTTGTAATTCTCACTGGTCTCTACCTCTCTATAATATATACCCCTCTATTTCTACCTCTCTATCTCTTCCTCTATATCATCTTTCATATATCACAATCTCCCTATATCACTATCTCTCTATTTGTCATTCCATTGAGAAAATACATATGATAACGGTTTTAAAGAGAACGTTTAAGGATAAACTTGAATCAAATGCGTGTTAAACGAATCACAAAACAATACTTTGGGATGATTCTGATCATTACATCGCCTAATTACGTATGAACATTCCTAAACACTACGTAATTGCATAATCAAGGAAATGCACCCCAAACGAGGTTGCAATCATCATTAGGTGCAACCCGTATGACACTACCTGTACAGGCCTTTGATTTCTGCTGTTGGTATTGGCGTTACGTCGTTAATCTTAAATTGAGCGCACAGACGAAACGGAACATTCATGTCAGCAAACAATTAACATTAAGACACCCAATTAAAATACCATCATGATTGTCTGCGATTTCCTGTGCCAAGATGGATTTGTTATGTGTGGTTTTGTGGATTTGCAGCCGTCGGCAGTATCCTCGGAAAGTTAATCCAAGTTTTGCAGTTTATGTCGCCGCAGCGACATGCCTATTTATGAGTGAAGACATCATTTGATGCTTTTGATTAAATGACAAGGTACAAATTCAAATTGAGAGGAGTTGCTTTGGCTATAACTTGAATAAAACAAAATTGAATTGAATTGATAGGGTTTGGTTGGGCAATAACTAAATCTAGTGTAATATCGAGTATGAGTTTCATGAGTTGCTAATCTGTCCGGCAAGCCTTGGTGTTGAGTCAATGCTCAACACGACGTGGGGAATCTATCCTGTAGACACAAATAACCAAGTCTATTTGTCGTATTGAATTGTTTGATTTTCATGAGAGGCAGTCTACCGACTGACTTACGGAATGCCAATGGTTCTACCCGACTTGACCAGCCCTTATGGGCAGTTGAGTATGGGGTCTTCCTCCATCATTAAGAGTCGGGCATCGCTACATAACTGAAATAATGTTGATGTGATGTAAAACCCATAAAAAAATTGAATTGTTTTGAACAGCATTTAGTATTAACCCTAATAGTACTCGCACCAACTTCGAGCTTATGCTAACATGATGGATCCAGGCCAGCCGCTAAGTAAACTGGCGGCCAGCATGTGATCTAATCTGTTTGCTACTCTGAACATCTTTCCTAATCGAAATTGAGCAGATAGTTAAGGTTTGGAAAGCAGACGACACTAAAATCTAATTTAGAAAATTACCCAGCATTCTAAGGGTAAGCCTTTTTGACTGTGTTTCCATTAATAAAGCATCTAATTTGCAATATTTTATTTGCTATGGTAACATAATAAAATACTTCTACATGTATTTTACTTAAATGATAGTTTGCTCAAACAGACGAGTGCCAGTAAAACTGTAGACTAAGATCCATTCCTGGTTACGGGATATTTGCTTTATTTCTCAAAATGTCCCTTAATGTTTAAATATGCGCATCTTTAGATAATGACATATAAAGTTACGATTTAAAATGAAAACAAACACGTGTCCGTGTAAACATCAATTCGTATCAAGTGTGTCTTTATTGGTGCCATTTTACCGATGTTACGCCATGAAAATTCCTAAGTCTGCAGGCCTATAAACAAACGGTAAGATAAATACGAAATCTCTCTGAGAGATTATGTGAGAGTGACGATCAATTTCTCCTTTTCCCACAATGTTTTCTGCCATATCAGAAGATAATTTTTGAATTTCATCACGTTTTGAAATGTCGTCTGCAAACTCTTTCAATTTGGGACGGTCGACAATTAGGCGTTTGCTAAAGTGTTATAAGTATACACGTGCATACAGACCGTTTATGTCTTAATCTGTATAAGAACATGCTCTATTTCATTAGTCCGGATGATTTGGTAATCCGGACATTTTGTTGGGAATGGACGTGTTCGGATTAACGAGACATCATTGTATAATTAAAGGTAGATATTGGAACCTGAATTATCACAGGGAGAGTCAATTTATCTAAGCATACATAGTTTATATGCGGTGTGTCTCAAATATATTTCAATGTGAATCTTTTGGATTGAAACACATGTTTATACACACTAAAAAGATTTCAAAAACTATTAAATTCTTCTCCCAATGACTATTGACAGTGTGTATCATATACCAGTACAGATGTTGTGAAGTTTAAAGAAAATGATTGCGCATAATGTTTTCGGATAAAAAAAAATTCATGTTGCACTTTTTCCTATGGTTAAATACATCTCTCATCAATTATTGTTTATTCGCATGTTTCTAAATACTTTTGGCATACTATCAGGCATCCCAGCAATGTCTCGGACCATTTGATGATATTAACCGGAACCCCGTTATGGCGCACTGTACATACCACTTAGGGCAGGTTGTTTTTATGATAGAAGCCAATATACTCGTACATGTACCATCACAGGTGAACGAGAAAGTCGCACCGTTTTCGTATGAAATAAAGATAACAAACGGGTTCGTTGTACATATATTTCAACTGTTTGTATTGCTTTTTTATTATTATCACTATTATTATTATTTTATTTGTCTGTTATTTTAGTTTGAAAATTGTAGTAAGGAATTTTACCAAAGAAAATGACACGGTAAATACATAAAACCCGATGTAAGTTATATATCAATGATTGAGATATACAGTTAGGCAATGCCTGTTCCTGTTATTCCAAAACACAAGAGCAGTATTTCGATCAGTCAGGTGTTTGATAAAATCCTCAAAGCCTCTTTGATCGAGACTTTCTAGGTATATTAATTAGGGAAAACATGCAGAAATATACAGTAGTTTGCTTTTCTGGGTTTTTTTTATATATATTTATTTGTTTGCTCTTTCGATGCGTGTTAGACAAGTTCATGTTCAGTTGTACAGATCGATTTTTGATAAAAGACACCAAAACCATTTCACGATGGCGCGTTTGGATCGTTATTGGCTGAAAGCCGCGCAAAAAAGGACCACCTACACATGTATACAAAGCATGTCGATTACGTAATGTTTGCAATTCGCGCTGTTTTAGAGTTGAACAAAACGATTATTGAATAACCAATTATCAATGTGCATTTGCAACCGCAAACCAGGCGCAATGATATTGCACTTGAATCAATATGGAAAAACTGCAGTCGTTTAGTAAAATAGAGGAAGTGACAATTTAACCAGAATGTCCTAGAGCATGTGAATACGTGATGAAATTCAGGTATATATTAAATTGCTTAATGAATATTATGGTAGACGAATAAAGAAATTATTGAAAGAAAATGCGGAATTTCTCACCATCAATGTATCAGCATGTGTCATTCTAAATCTTTTAACGAAAGAAATAATGGTAGACTTTACAACGAATTTGGAAGTTAAACATTCTATAAAACTGCACAACAGCTGTACTATATTATCATAAGCAGTGAAAAATAGTCTTTGGAAACAAAATTTAAACGGTGTTTTTTTATTTATATTTAGTTATTTCAAGTGTATAAACAGTGAATTAACATGCAATTTTATCCAAAAAGGTGACATCGCGTTGAATTCTACCACATATAAACAGTGCATGCTTCAACAACCCGGCACTTCCTGAATCACTTATTGTTTCAGCAGCTACTTTTGAATATAATCATAAAACAATAAACCAACTATATTTATTGTTTCAATAGAATTTAAGTTTGATTTCCAAATGCTTCCTCTGTGAACAAGCACCTTTGAGACTGTTCAGAAGGGTTAAATACACATTACAACAAGTAACAATGGCGAACTGGCGACATAGAGGAGTGTGATCAAGTACCGAACGGCACAACACTATCACAAATACATGTATAGTCGCCATTGAACAATAAAAGGCGTCAAATAGCCTAGAGATTTAAGTACTTGGCTTGAAATCATGTGAAACCTCATCATATGGCAATAAGTCAAGATTAGACCGGCTTTAGAAAAATATTCTGTAAGATATAGACATGTTTTATGTTAAATGCTAAATAAAATCATGTTATGTTATCTTATTTAATTATCCCGAGGGGTCCCGGGTTGGAGTCCCACTGGTATTTCTTGGGTGGAAGGGTTTGGGTGGAGGGTCCTTTAGGCAAGACACTTAGGATCCATAGTCTAGTACTGAATAGGGTTGCATCAATGAAAGCCGTGAAATATATGGAAAATGGTTGACATTGCGTTACACTCAACATAAACAAATAGTGAACAATTGTCAAAAAATAGGGCCAATCAAACTAAGCATACATGTACATGTTTTATCTACGTTGTGGTTTATAACAGTTTGTGCATAAACTCGCTAGAAATGCAGGCGTATCACATATGACACTTTGCTAACGTTTTGAGTTAGTATACTTATTCCTGAAACCATGTGTACTTATCACAAGGATACTACTAGAAATCGCTCACACATTTATATATATAAGTCCCACACAGCACCTTAAGGTATAATACCCATAATCCGCCATTTTGAAACTCATTCCTTCGTCGGAATACCTAGGTCGTTCTCGGTAAATATCGGGCGGGGCCGGAACTATTCAGTTTCATACTAATAGCTCCGGCTCAGACCGATGTAAACCGAGATCGATCAAAGTAATCAAACGAAAGAAAATGTTTCAAGATGGCGGAAAATGGGTATTTTACTTTAAACCAAGCCCGTATAATATTGTATACACGTTTCCATCGTTCAAGAATACCAAATTCATACAACTTTATTTTATGAATAAAAAAATATCAGAATTAAATTAGCATAATGCTAATGAGGGGTAACTCGCTAAACCCGTTTTCAGAAACAATTTCCAACCGCCACCCCCACGCCACGCCCCGCCAAAAAACAAAAATGAACATAACATGATTTATCAAAGAGAAATAAACCCAACGATGTAGAGCACTCCTTGTCGTTAATTTCATTAAAGTGAACCAACATCATAATCTTTTACGAATATTTATATAAAAAACATCGCTGAAATCTCCCTTGTCGCACAGATTCCTGACTGGTTCCCACAATGGGGTTTCTCAGATTCTGGAAAGCAATTGGGTTCGTCTCTCTACGTTTTTCGATGTCTCAAAGTCGTGACCGATACTCGGGCGTACGTGTGGCGAGGTTAAGTGGGTTCAAGTGCACGCCGGGAAAATTATGCTACACCTCTGGTTCTCTGTTAGTCTATCATACAGACCGGAAGTGACATATCTGCTTCCCTAATTACGTGACAAAACGCACACCCACGTTAATATTTTATTTATTGTGTACTCTGTAATTGTATTTCAGTCGAAATAGCAGTCAACGCACATTTTCCATGTTTCTCTATTTTTCATTTTTATTATTGTTTTCATTTCTCTCTCAGAAGGAAGAACGTATTCCTTTGCACTGCACTGTCATGCAATCCACAATAAGCTGTATATAGCATATATGTACAATTATTGAAACTCTAAAAGTTGGGAGGTCGTTTCGATGGTCGGTAACACAAACTTTATACTTCATTGCAAGCCGCAGTGACCGCAATTAGAGAGAGAAGAAAACCATGGCAGCTGAAGCACATGTGCACATCTCTTCTATCCTTTGTTTAGAAAACTGATCGGAAATCCAGAGGTAACATATTGTATTTTTACCACGAAGGAGAAAATAGGCGGCAAGGGCATTGAGTGCATATAATTCATTTCATAGCCTTTGTATAACAGTTGATAAGAAAAAAATGAAATTATAACTAGTAGAGTCTGGTATTTTACAGCGTCTGTCCAATTATAACAACTACAAAAAAAGCATTCTTAATGTATATCACCTATATTAAGATCGGCAAATGTTAACGATTCTCGTCGGTAGACCCCGACAATAACAAAAGGATCTTCGAACGGCACTCGACGATTTTCCCGAAATTCAAACTGCTTCCAATATATCTATAGTAATAGATCGGACTTAAAGCGTCAAGAAAACACGTGGTCTTTTGTTAATTGTAGGTAATACCTTTTCGTCGGGATGAAATTTTAATGGCCATAACTATTACCTTTGCATTTAAGAATGACCTGGTTTCAGTCTGGAACTGGCCGTATCTGAGTAACACAAATGAGGTCTGTCAGAATCATGATAATAATAATGAGAAAAATAATGATGATCATAAATATGGCAAATTCTCCGATCGTATTATGGCTAGAATCGGTCTGGGGTTTTAGAATTATTCATGAAATCGCCATGTGTAATGTTAACTTCAGATATGAAAACATTTAAATGTCAAAGACCACAGAGTGACTTATATACACAAAGATACTAAATATACAAAACTGTCCCGATGGTTTTCAATGTGAAATAAAATGTTTTTGGCTCTTTTTTTTTCTTTTCAGTAACGGGCGTTTAAATAAGAATTTTTTGAAGTAAGTTGAACTGATACATTTAACAAGTTCTAACAACTTATTGAACCAATTTGCTTCCATAATGAAATTCATAACCTTTAGCAGACGATTAGATGTATGCACAGTAGGTATTTTTAGATATTGATAAGAAAATATTGTAACAAAAGGCTGGATTGTGCTTTTAATACGCCAATGCAGTGGAGGAGTATAGAGTCAGATGTTAAGTAGTAAGTTTCAGAGTAAAAATGGGGATGGGTTTGTTCGCATTATAATATTTCTTACAATAGCGCATTGTTTCAATGTTAACCTTCTAAGGGATACACGGAACTTTCATCACAAGTCCTGTAAAGATCTGTTAAACATCAACAAAGCTTATCTGAGTAAACACCCTACTTATTAAACAGTCTAATTGGCTGATAGCATTCCCTGACGCCTTTATAATTAACAGCATGTGTTTGAGTCATTGTTTATAAACAACGCAGATTCTAAAGTCTCCACAATCATACAAAACATGTTTTTTCCTCATGCTCAGTCTGAAAAAAAGTATTGTATATTACTTTATTACTAGTCTGGCGAAAGATCGGGTTTGGATGAGACCCTGGGTTCATTACATAACCGTTACAGCCTGGATTATCCAAGTTTGGTTCCTGGTAGCAGTTTACTAAACGCCCTATGCTAAAAATAAGAAAAAATATAAAAACAATATTTCCACTTATCTCGATATTTGAGACAAGCGATATTGCAATGCATCAAGTCATTGGAATCGTCCCTCCGAGACGCTTCCAATGACGTGTCACATGGCAATGTTTTACTTTCATTCAAGTATCTAGCAATACATATCCGTTTGATAAATATTTCCCTAAATTGATGGAAGACGATATGCACAGATTGAGCCATCGGCTCGTCCATAGTATCTACGACGATGAAAGAGAATAGGGCAACATAGGTTAGTTATGACTCCAGTCTGGACAGTTGCATCCATGTGGGTGAGGAAGCTATTGTCTTGGAAATAATGGTCATTTCGCACTGGTGGCAAAAAAGCAAATGCATGAAAGGGGCCATGCAATGACTGTAATTTGGCGGAGAATGGTAAAGGAGCATCAGCCTCGTGTAACGATGGCCGTTTGTTCGATTCCCTGAAGCAGCAAGGTCCACTTCGTATTAGTTCATTTATCCATATTAGGCACGGGTACCCGTTTTTAGTATCAAGGAAACAGAATCAAAAAGGGTTGATTCTAATCGGAAATTTAATTATACAACCGACGTAAAATGAATAAGAATAAACTAATAATGTAATTGAAATACGGTTGATCAATCCAGCTAAAGAAAAGCGCGGGAAACCGTCCTAATGCTTCAATGACATTTGTATAATCCAAACATTTCATCGCAAATACACTGCTTAATCTGTGTCAGTAGAACACCGTGATTTATAATTACTCGACAGATATGCCATTAAACTGCTGGAATATCAATCAAGTTGCTCTAATAGATTGCGATAGTAGATCATACAAGGTAACTGTGTTTATCAAGCATGGTACACAAGGAAGCTTAATCATTCAAGACCTAGTGCTGATGTATTAGAAGCAGCAATCGCATCTGAAATATGATATACAGTCCAACTTGTGTTAAGCAGCCACCCTTTTAAGCAGCCAACCTGCCTTAAACAGCCACTACAAAAAGTCCCATTGTTAGATTTTTAGTGTAATTCAATTTGTGTTAAGCAGCCAACATGTCTTGAATAGCCAATTTACTCTGTCCCATAGGTTGTAAACGTTTGACTGTAAAAGAATTCCAAATAGACTTGTTACTAAACTACGCAATGATCATTGATAGTCGGCTTGCAAAGACCACTTTCAAGATTGCGCTAAAAGTTGTACCGACGTGGAAAGCAGATCTGACGAGACAAATGACTACCCGCAACATGAACTAGAAAGGGGTTTGCGGCAAAACATAAAGCAGGAAAGGGTTTGTGGCCAAATATACTAGAATGGAACATACGGCCAAACAAAAACTGGAATATATGTTTCGCCGAACATAAATTAGAAAACGATTTGCGGCCTAACCTAAACTATAAAATGGTTTGCGGTCACACCTGTGTTCCTGACACTATCACAAATGAGGCGAGTTTATCGGACAGCCAGTGCGCGATGCCTGATTGGAAGGCGACAGAGCCATGAGGAATGCTAACAGACGCGACTGTTGAGATTCCGTATCTACACAAATCCAAACAAACAAACCCAAACCAGAATAGAGCCAAAACGAGCCGGGTCGAGTTAAAATGTGTTTTTTTAATGTTCATTTAGAAGCAAAGGCGTGTGTTCTTGGTACGCATTGACATATATCTGTTTTCCCAAGACTTGTCCCGACCGCCACTGTTTACCTTAGGGGAATGGTCGTTTCTAAGTTGTGAGAACTTGTGGCTAGACCCTTTTGCAAAATTTGATAGTATGTCTACCTACCAATATTATTTACTGTGTATTATATATTCAATTTTACCAACATTCATGCAGACCGCTGTCCATGCCGCGTTGTGAAGAGATGTACATTTTGCCGATATATATTCATTCATACAAACCGACATGCACGCCACATTGTCAAGAGAAGTACACTCTGTCGATGTATCAACATTCATGCCAACCTATGCGCAAGCCACATTGTGAAGAGTTGTACATTTCGCCTATTTACCGGGTTTATTTGACGATATGGTGATAAATACGATCTCCACCATTTGTATGTATGAGCTCATTTTCATTGCTATTGTTATCATATGCAAACGGTTGGTATCTGCATCACATTACCGTATGTGTGTCTGTCAGTGTGCCTGTCTTTACAAGCAATGTACATTTAACTTGTTTATCACCTAACTCTTTACAAAACGCCAATTATTCTAATGTTTCAAATTAAAAGAGTTTGCAGACGACATTTCAGAATTTGATTAAATTGGAAAATGATCTTCTGATAGGGAAGAACCTATTGTGGGAAAAGGAGAAATTGCTCGTCACGAGCAATTTCTTCCTTTCCCACAATGTTTTCCAGAGTCGTCTGCAACAAAGTGGTAATTTTGTCGTTATTTTGGGGTAATGGGTTCAACTTTCCCCCCTTTAAAGTATACGACCTACAAGACTTGTCACAACATTGTTCCATGGTCTTCTATCAAATAACATTCGGCGAAATGACTATGATGATGTGCAAAGGTCTTAGTAAATGGACAGGGCAAGGTCGGTATTTCAGGACAAAGCAGCTATGCATTTCGTCCCTTCATATGAAGCACACAACGAAAAGCGCCGAAATTATATACGATACATTTCTTCAAACGCCGGTAAATGTTTGAAGGCAGATGGTCGGATTGCCTTTGATCGTGTTGCACGAACGTAAAGAGAGCAGATGCATTTTAAAGGCCCCCTAGAGCGATAATGCAAGCTGCAATAAAGATACCAATCCTGTCCGTCAAAGAAGTGTACGAATTGCAGTGCCTTAAAGTATCGCTAGCTATCGTCCGAATCTAAACAAGCTGGCAGCATTTTCAATTATTTGCATCATGGAGTTTTAAAGCAGCTGAAGTGTGTATGTAGAACCTTTACATGTATGTGAGTCTTGAGACTTCGGGTTGTTCTTGGTCTACTGCTATGAAGTGTTTATGTGTCTTGCCCAAGGATACTTCACAGTGAAATAGATTGCTGTCTTCAGGGATCGAACCCGGGTTTACCGGTTTCTCGTCCCCGACGCTAACCATTACACTTTAACTATATAATTGGTAAACAGAGAGGACATTTCTGAGTAAGTTTATGGATCGCACAGCTTTGTTGCGTTGTGGCTCAAATGAAAAGTGATCACGATGCAGATGCAAAAAGAATAATAGTAATAATTTGCTTAGAAACGCAACACACCCAGGTAACCGCGGAATATGCTATTTCAATCACGTGATCAAGAGGAAGCTTCTACTTCATTCAGACTTCATCGACAAGTAGGATTCCGGGTCACTGGGTGCTTTCCATAAAGCATGGTCGGTGTACAATTGTAAATGTGTCCGCTTCCGCAGGATTTAGAACGAGAAGCAAAATAAAGGACCATTATTTGCAAATCATGTAGCGAACTTTACCAAGCATATGAAGAGTAGAATATGCTCATGCTTTTATATCTATTCTTGACAAGAAATTGATATCCGTAATAACCAGTAGAAATATTCAATATCAGGAAGCTGTTTTATGTCACGAAGTTCCTTAAGATAAACAATTTCTTGAAGTTCGATTTGTCTATTGCCCTATAATATTTGCCTGGCTTTCTCATAGTGTTTCATATTATCCAAAATAGCTTACTGAATAGTTGGGAGTGCATTTTGATGTAAAGTTTATAATTAAAAGAATGCACAAAATACATTCATTGGTCAAATAACCATTGTCCATCAAAGTCGAATCTAACATTCTGAATCAGCTTGCTCAGCTTGTAGATTCGTCTTTAGGTCGAGATGTTAAAGCATACACCGGAGAAATAAAACATTGGGCTAACCTTTTTCATATCCACACTGTTTTGATTATGTTTTTCATCTCTATACACGCAATAGTTAATATTTGGTTTCTTCTACATATGTGCTTACAGATGAATTCCTGGTTTGATCACAATATGCCCTATTCAATAAGATCAAATACTCGAATCATCTATCGTAAGCAATATTAACACTAATGTTCTCAAATAAACTCTATTTGCTATCATTGCAAACTTCAAACACGTAAATACTGTTTTAACGGTTTTCAAATGATGAAGTTTAGAAAGTCTAAGCGTTTAGTTATCGCCGTTTTTTATCTTTATCTTCCCAAGTCTGACATATTTACACCTGAGATTAAATTCTTCCATATCATGGGTAACAGATATATTCGCTGTTCCTTGTCAGCAGGTTTAGCATAAGCGCCATCTCTGATGAACCAAAGAACCAGCAAACCTGTGTTTTATGGTATATGTGTCAGAGTCAAAGACAAGGGTACCGTTTTACTGAACATTTTAAGTTCAAAACAACATTCTTCCTTATTTCAGTATTTGGCTAGGCAATGGTGTGTTACATTGCAATATTGTACTTTTATTTCAGATACATTCCATGTTTATCAGTTTTGACTTATGCCAATATTTTCCTTAATTCGTTTAGTAAGTAGGTACCATAGTATTTGCTCAGAAACAAGGGGAACATTTCGCCAGGCGTAAAATGAGTTGTTTGTATCTGATTGGCCTACTGACCGATATCAGATGGTGTATTCGTTTAAAACCGAATGCGAGGTTATTCGGCCATTACAAAAAATGAAGAATGAAATTATGATACATACACTTCTCCCTTTATTGTAACTTGTAATGCCATTTACTAAATATATTTAGTTGTCTTTTGCAGGTGCAAGAGATCTATATCTCTCATTGTTTGACAAGAACTTCAAAATTGTTGGCAATGATATGTTATTAACTTGTGACGATATTTAATAAAGCATTAGATTTGAAGATGCCAACGTTGATGCCTATCCTCATATATGCTCGCATTCACGCGCATGTAGATGAAGAGTAAAGTATGTATGATTGTACGATAACGACAATGCAATTATTACCGTAAATCAACAGATTTAATGATAACATTGTGTAAGACCCAAATGATGAATGCATTCAGTCACTCAGTCTTGTCTTAAGAGACCACAGTACATGGGAGACAAACTTGTGGTGATTAAGTTCAAGTTCAAGTTCAAAAGTTTATTAGCGTAACTTATACAAGTTGTTGCTTACATATAAACATATCATTATGACAAACACCATAAATTAAAAAAAACAAAAAAAACAATACAGTAAAGTATTTTTGAACATAGTATTTTTTTACACTTTTACATTAATATCATTCCTTTAGGAGAAAAGTGTGAGAATGCTATTAATAAGTGTGTTTATGTATGGGTATAGATACATAAAAAGACAATTAACCATTCATATTAGTAATAAATTAACATTATCAAAGCTGGGTAAGTTCAGTTTCCCGAACTTGACTCACTAAATATATAAACTTACTTAAATTACATACAATTTTCTTCTTTTGATAAACAATTGCTTTATACGGGCGTCAGATATTTAGAAAGCTCCAATAGAATACTGGTCTTGCGGAATAACTCCATAAAGGAACATAACATGCCTCATGTATATAGACGAAAGCGGGACTGTTTATCGATAGAACACAATGGATAGAGTTTGTATGGGCAATCCATTGCTGTACATATTGACGTAAGACACTGAATATGAAATAATTCAGCGGTAACTCAGTAAAGACTTTTGAACCGACGCAATGCTTCTGAGAGAACATTATAGAAACCACGGTTTTGTTATACACATGTACATATATCAAGTCTTAACCCTTTTCCAAACAATAACGACATTTGACGAATTTGTTGCAGACGACTTTAGAAAACATTGTGGGAAAAGGAGAAATTGCTCGTAACGAGAAATTTTTCCTTTTCCCACAATGTTTTCTGCCCTATCTGAAGATTATTTTCCGATTTTATCGCATTTTGAAACGTCGTCTGCAAACACTTTTAACTTGGGACAGTCGAAAATTTGTTGTTTGGTAAAGGGTTAAAACAACTTATAGCTGGCTTTGATAGAACCTAGATATTAGCCTCATCTGTATAGATATATCTATGTTATTTTAATCATAGAAGATGAGTTATAGCCTCATAGGGCCGGGTGTAAAGGACTGTTCTGTGATAACCATTTTACTATATCATGTGCACAAGTCACTATTTTTAAAAAAACGATTTACCGATTTACAAATACATTTACCACATCCATCTATGCTCTTCTTTGATAAATTTAAAATTTACAAGTTTGACTGTATTTTGGGTCAACATAATGCACGATGAGTTATAGCCTCATAGGGCCGGGTGTAAAGGACTGTTCTGTGATAACCATTTTACTATATCATGTGCGCAAGTCACTATTTAAAAAAAAAACGATTTACCGATTTACAAATACATTTACCACATCCATCTATGCTCTTCTTTGATAAATTTAAAATTTACAAGTTTGACTGTATTTGGGTCATCATAATGCACTATGATACTACTAATTATGTGAAATGATAGTGGCAATATGACTCTTCATTGGGTGGTCTAGTATGGAATACATTGACTGTAAAGATTTGTCCCATATGCCGAACAATTAAGACTATTTTGCAATTTTATCCATGATGGCACTTACCATTATTTGACTCGAGTCAATGGCGTAGGTTTTTGTTTTTCCATTAATGTACAGGACTCAGTCACGAGCATCATAGTACATGTTCCCTGGATGACCTACCAGTGCTGGGCTAGGAAATGTTTCTTGCCCAAGGACACTCCACGGTGAAATATATAACCTCCTTCCGGTAATGATTGGTTTTAGTCAAGTGCGCACTTCCTTTACCACGTACAGATAACCTTGATTTTTTATTTGACAGAATGAAGGAGTTTACATCTATCTTTTCAATATGTCATGTTAAAACCAGCTTTATTATTACAAATAACAAACAACTAGGTCATGGTATAGACTTGTATAGAACTTTTCAAGCAACTTATTCTGAATATAGAGAATGGAACAATATCACTTATTTACGTTATACAGGAGCAAAACTATTCGGAGGAAAAAAAAATACTATGTTCCCTAGGTAAAGGTTACAACATTTACCCTTATAGTGCTGGAACCGACTCCACGCTTGTGCAAACAGGTAAGATCACAGGCCAGCCGCCAAGTACATTGGCGGCTGGCCTGTGATCTAACCTGTTTGCTACTCTGAGTATATTTCTTCACCAAAATTAAGCAGATATTTGAGGTTTTGGAAAGCTCACGAAACAAATGTCTGTTTTAAAAGAAATACCCAGCATTCTAAGGGTAAACATCTGAACTACAACACACCTGGTTGCCATCTGCTAGATAAAGGGACGCGTCATTTGAAACACTGACTTTATACCCTTTCGTTGTCTAAAGTATCGCAACAGATTAGACGTGATACGCACAATAGCTAAACCGATTCGCGTCTTCACAGAACGCTTAGATGATTACATAACCAAAGTAAACGCCAACTCGAAACCAGGTTAAAAGGATTGATGCTATAGACTGATTCCTGGAATTCAGTAAAACCGAACTCTTATCGAGAAATAGGCGATTAAATGATCATAACTTATCAAGGTCGTATAAAAATTACCCCAAGAACTCGGGCGTGAAGTTAAGGCGTTGTACGAAGTAGTGTTTCAGCGAAAATTAGCCTCACTTCGTCCAATCAAATGAAATAAGTAAAAACTTGCTGTAAAACTGTAAATTTGCAGCAAAGGAAGTGTTCAGATATGTGCTCAAAAATTGGTCTTAAATGATGGTTTGTACACGGTAAGTAATAAGGCGATTAAAATCATCTCGTTCTAGATCAAGGCATATCTATGGACTAAATCTCGCACAACTCCCCTTATCGGAGCCTATTCCCCAATCGTAAATACTCGGGTATTTCCGTGAGCTGAGAGCTGTGTGTTCATTGGATAAACCCGACGACTTCGGATAGCCTTTTGCCTTCTCCCGGGTTCTTGTTCCATTATATCGGTATCCAACTCTACGTGTGACTTTTTGAAACAACTACATGGAAGGCACCAAAGAATGTTATCCCATATGTAGTTTTCAATCAGAAACTCTTCAACTGTAATCAATTCTCCATAAGTATTGTGTTTAACGCCGTATCAACAATTTATCATTTATGTAACGGATTTCCTGCATCCACCAGTACAATGCTAGGGATTTAGGGATTTGAAGTGACTTTCCAAAGGTCTCACGAGACAAGAGGTGAAGGTCTGGCTCAACCCGTTAACCCCCGAGTTATAAGTCCGCCTTAACCACTGAGTCATAAAGGACCCAACTTTTCCTTTTGGTGGTCCAACACTTAAATATAACCGAGTGTGAAGAACCATTGGCATGTTTAAGAATCAGACTTAGGAAACCATCGTTAATGAAGTAAAAAGTGCTATTCGGTCATGTTATTGCATTTCTAGATTAACCAGTTCTAGGCTGTGGCTCTAAAGCGTCTTGCAGGGGGACGCTTTAACAAAACTACAGGTACCGGTTGGGTTCGACCAAGGAACCTCCGAGTACAAAGACCGACACAAATTCTGGGATCAACAGTAACTACCGAGTTGCTAAACCAGGATAACAGCGAGAGAGAAAGCCCTCCTCATTGGCACTTAATATCCTATCACACTTAACCAAATGATGGGAACATTCCCTAATTTGGAAAATTTCAGATAATTCAAAGGAAAGGGAAAAACGAAGCAAAGGACAACTCCTAACATAAAGAAATCATCCAAAGCCTTGTCATGTTGGTAGAAAACGCTGTGTCAAAACGATGAATTGCTCATTTTGAGCAATTCATCGTTTTGGCACAGTGGTTTCTAAAGTCTTCTAAAGCAGCTGTATTACGAAGTGTGGCATTTTGGAGAGTGGTATAAATGTCAAACTGAGTATAATAATATCATGTTATCCTAAGTCCCTGCTTGTGTTAGAGTAAAAGCATAGGATGATATTTGTATGGGTTTTTTATACGAAAACAGGGAAATGGATTCAATGAATGCTGATCATGGCAAGGTCCTCGGAGAAGTATCTTATTTGTCTCTCAGGAAGGTTGGTTGATTTGGGGTTAAAACCCGATTTTAACAATGTTTCAATCATATCCTGGCAGCTAGCACGCTTATACATTTACATGCTCCTGGTCTTTTGCTAAAAAATATTCATTCAAAGCGGCATTGTTTTCCCTCCATACCCATTCACATAGCTTATATCGTTGTTAATGTCGCTTTTGGTTTGGAACAGTTATAAATACCGATATGGAGAAAAGTGTAGAGCAAAGCCCGTGCAATGCGAATGTTATTTAAATATTTTCAAACAACAGCTCTGTTGTTTAAAGAAACTGTTCGGGTGCTTCGAGCCTGTATAAGAACGTACGCACGATACAGATGTTTGCTTTGAATGAAATTTTCAATAAATACATAAAACTTTCATAGAGGCCGGGGGTAAAGAATTTACAAAGATATATTTTTCCGCTTATACTTATTATAGCAAGTATCCCCATATTTGATATACAGAGCATTTTTTTTTTACTCCTAGGCTAAGACCATCTCCACTACGTGAAGTCAAATTCTGGTATTTTTTTCGCACGTTTGTTGAGATTATTGTGTGAATTTGCAGGGTATAGTTTACACTTTCTTGTTAGATAGATCGTGCACTACCACTTACCAACAAATTAAATTGGGTTAAAGTTATTTGCATCAAGTATGCTTGGGTCACTATGCATGTATGTGTTAGGTTCGTTTTTATAGAAATCATTTTTCATTTTCAGCGGGGGTTCTAAGTGATTAACATTGCGTAAGTTGTTTAATGCTGTATCAACCATTTCTCAAGTTATGTTACGGCTTTCATTGATCCACCAGTACTAGGCTATGGCTCTGAAGTCAATTGTCAAAAGTCACTTCCACGAAACCAGAGGTGTCGGTGGGGCTTGAACCCGGGATCCCGTTCAAAGTCCCGGTAGGGGTGGGGTATATTCGAACTTTCATAAGACATTGTCTCCCAGCCGATTTACGAAATGTCGACGGTTTTACTCAATTTGACAAGCCTTTATAGACGGTTAAACTTTGGTCTTCCTTTGACATTATGAAATGGGTATAAAAATATAAATACAATGCTTAAAACGCTTTGTATGATCCTACCCTACATACTCACAAATAGTTACACTGCAATTGATCCATTGAATTATAAATGGCAAAGTCAGTCATGTGTTTTATCTAGGAACATATCTGTCTATAGAACAATGTCACTCTATGTAATATGTAATACATTAATTAATAAATTCCTTTATATGTTAATTTGTGACTTGTCCAAATTGGTAGCATTAGCAGACGACAAGAATGCTGCGAACAAATGAATTGTTCATGTTGATGTTTGGTAGAAAACACTGTGATAAAAGGATGAAATGCTCCCTTAGAGCAATTCATCCTTTTATCACAGTGGTTTCTTAAATGATATTCAGCAGATGTGGGTGGATGAAAAGAAATTGAATAAGGGGTAAAATGATCGTAAGTGAAGAATTAGCGCAGTAGTTTATCTATTTTGTTTGTATGGTGTTAAGTTTAAACTTATTTATTTTACATCGATTGTGAAACAAATTCTTGCAACTAAGATCAATCCCTCTCGCTTTTGTATGGTGTTTAACGCCGTGGCAGCATTTCTTTCGTTATGTTTCGGCTTTCCTGGATCCACCAGTACTAGGCTAAGGGTTTGAAACGACTTGTCAAAGAACACACAACACCAGCGTTTATCAGTGTTTGTGACAAAGACCCTAGTCGTGTACTTTCTGTCCCTGTGCCTACTTTTAAAATTGATTAGTTTGGTTTTGGATCGGCCCATTCAACATTCAAAGCGCACGTGCTGATCAAGATCCACACATTTCGTGAGTTAGGTAACGTATCCTCTAGGGTCCCAGGTTCGAGCCTCACCAACACCTCTTGTTTCTAGGGAGTGACCTTTGGCAAGCCCTTAATAGCCCTAGCCTAGCACTGGTGAACCCAGGAAAGCCAATACATGACTAGAAAATTGTTGATACGGTGTTAAACACCATACAAAAAAGCAAACGTATTTTATCCAAACTTACCTTCTAGCAGCAGGAGCGAACAGGAGTAAAACAGCTGGCGATTTACCGGCCTCATATCTGCTTCACCGTAAAGTGTCTATATATAAACCGGAAAACCGAACCTACAGATGATTTATACGAGAACTTATACACGGGAGTTATAACACAGGCGAATTCGACTATTCCAGTTCTAGGTATACCAACCGATCGATACTGTCCAGTGAGTTTAAATCAGTCACAACTAATCAATCAATTAAATACCACCAGACAAAAACAATGAAGAAACAATACACATGTAGAACTACGTACACACAGCTTAATAGCGTTGTTCAATTAGGAATCACAATGTATGTTCACTATTATTAGTACACGGCACATGTCGTGAGTCATACATTCACTCACTCACTCGCCCAGCGTACAAATCTCAATTGGCTCCGTGCTGGGATTCAGCCTTCCTTTTATAAGAGACAGAGAGGGAGAGAAAGAGTTCTTAAGAGCTAGACAAACTGCCGAGCCGCTTTGATAGCGCTTACGCATGAAACAGGCATAACGATCATGTAAAGCAAATACAATAATGAACACGCACACTTCACTTGTTTGTAATAATGATTAACGCTTTACCAAACGCCGAACTTTTCGACTGTCCCAAATTGAAAGAGCTTGCAGACGACATTTCAATATGGGATGAAATTGAAAAATAATCTTCTGATAGGTTAGTAAACATTGTTAGAAAAGGAGAAATTGCAATTTCTACTTTTCCAACGTAGTTTTCGAGATTCGCATGCAACGATATGGTCAAAAGTCATTTTTGTTCGGTAAAGGGTTAAGGCGGCATGGAATTTCCGAACCTCGTTTTCGTAAGGACTAAACATGTAAATGGATTATTCGCAGCGAGGCTTGGGGGATCACCCCATACCGGCTGGCTTTTAATACAATGTACATGAATAGAGCCGATGCGTGCTTTGAGAGAGGGGAAAACGTATATTGATTTTATGCGTATTTTCCCCTGTTATAGACTGCATAGACGACGGCCTGTTGAATAATTGGACATGCGAGCAGATGCGAAGCGTTCCGAGTCAGTCCACATAGACGACGCACATGTCAGTTTGCTTTGTCAGAATGGGAATTCCCCGGGTTTCACTTTTACAGCCTCATTGATGTCCGGGTTCCAAGGTAGATTGAAGTAAATTCGAGCTCAATCAGGTGCATAGGTTATAGATCCCTTTATGTTTATTATGTCTATAGTAAATGGCAAAGGATTTGTTTATTACAGGGTCGCCTTTAGTGAAAGGGCCAGCCAGTTTGGCTTATGAGACACGTTTCACTGATATTTGCACAAAACCAAGCTTTGTTGTAAAGTCTATGTTGTCTCGTAAGGATAACGATGTATTAATAGGTCTTTATCAGGTAATCGTAGTGTAGAATTAAGAGGCGATACAGTTAAATATCAATAAATGCGCACGTCTTATCTGTAATTATGCAAGTTTGTTCTATATTTAACAGTTGGGTATAGAATTAAAGCTAGGTGTTCAAGAATTTGTTAAAGGAATGAAAATGTCTTATTTATCCAAATTGGTGTATCTACCAAAATCCTTTTCACAATGTATTAAACTGCCAGCATGCAGAGGGGTTTCATTCAAATGCGCTTTTTTTGTGGGGGTGGGGGGTGGGGGTGGGGGGGGGGGCTGTGGTAGTAGATGCAAACAGAAAAACATTACGTACGGATGACTTGTCACAAGGTATTGTTCAGAAAGACACCTGTTTCAATCACGAAACTTGGGTATAGTGTTGGGGTATCATTGTGATTTATCTTTGTGTTTCTTCAGAAATCGGATACTACACCTCGCATCAAGTTTGAAAACCTATATCTCGGATTCATCTATCTGTGAACCCCAGAGAACATGTTTATATATAAAACAATTTTTAAGGTCAAAGAGTGCAAATAAAAAAGATAGGGTGCATGGTGGTCAAAATGTAACAATATGACCGGTCACTGTAACAACCAGCCCAGCTATATGTTACGAAATATGCAGAAAGACACACAAAAGACAAAAATAAAGTAGATGGGCAGAAAACCAATCTGAAAAACAATACAACACTGCAACGATAAAGTCATAAAAACTTTCCAATGAGAGTAAAATAACTAACGAAACATACATAAAAGACAGATAGACTAACAGAAGACAGGACTGAGTGGAAGGATAGCTTTTCAGACCAAATATTTAATATGTCCTTTTTGAAAACCATGTAGTACTGTTTGAGATTCATGAAAAGTTAAGCTGACCACCGCTTTGTCGCTTGAATATTGCGGAAAACGGCGTAAAGTCAAAACTGTACCAAAGTCTATGATGACAGCGTTATAAACGCTTCAATTGCCTATTAAAATAAACTATTGCCTGCTCAATGTAGTTGCTTTCAAAATTGGACAAGACATAAAATATACATGTATAAAAGATACAGTTTATCGTTGATACCGTTGGGACAGGATAGAGTTCTAAGCCTGTGACTCCCACTCTGATCTTCTTAAAAAAAAACAACAACTCGAAACAGACATGCGAAAATTATCCCGTTTGATCCCGAAGTGTTTCTAGAAAAGACAAAAAACAAAGCGCACGCGACCTGTGGTCGATCCGATGACAAAGAGAACTTTCCCTAAAGCTCGAACCATTGTTACACGGGGTATTTTAATTCTACTTAACCCTTTTCCGTCTGCAGCCGACGTTTTTTTAACTTGAAGCAGACGACTTTAGAAAAGCTTTGTAAACATGTGGAAAAGCATTTCAGTTCTGCTGTTGTGATATTTAAACATATATTGTCACAAGCAATTTCTCCTTTTACCACAATGCTTTTTAAAAGCCGTCTGCTGCAAGACGCAACAATGTGTCGTTAGGTGGTAATGAGTTAAAACACAATTACCATGACTCATGCTGAGGATGTAATTGACTCCACTCAATCCCGTGTCTTGACTTATTCCCCCATGTTGTATTTCGAAGGTTACAGCTACAAATTGAAAATAATAACAGACGGTAATTATCGCATATTTTGTAGAAGGGGAGACAAATTTTGTACAAGGAGAGACCAAATTTTGTACAAGGGAGGCCAAATTTTTGTACAAGGAGAGACCAAATTTTGTAAAAGGAGAGGCCAAATTTTGTACAAGGAGAGGCCAAATTTTGTACAAGGAGAGACCAAATTTTGTACAAGGAGAGGCCAAATTTTGCACAAGGAGAGACCAAATTTTGTACAAGGAGAGACCAAATTTTGTACAAGGAGAGGCCAAATTTTGTACAAGGAGAGACCAATGAAAACCGGACATTGGGTTGCACCTTGTATCCCTTCACAAGTCACTTTAACTTCACAGTATTCCTTTTTTAACTGCTGCGTTTTACAAATATTGATACAACCGCTCAGTTGTGAGAGACGGATCATGTATGTAATATTACCTTTTACAAGTCTAAAGGAATACTGTTAAATTTGAGGTTATGAAGGTTCCGTTAAAGTGGTTTTACTTTTTAAATTGATCTAGACTTAGATTTTTGTTCTCTGTTATCTTCGTACGTAATCCTCATACTCCAAACATCTACAAATCGAGTTTTCCTTATGTCGAACATTTTCGAGAAGTCCCTACAACTTCGAGATAAAGAAGTTCTACTGTTTATCAAACACGGAGTTTAGCTTGTATATTTTGACGCCAGAGCTAACACCGTAACCTAAATATCTTAGTGCATTGCGGGTCTGAATGCGGTCATCTTCTGCGCATGTTTAATTTCCTTATTTGATACAGCCATGAGATGTTAGAAATACGCACAAATCGTATGGCAAGAATATATGAAGAATGCCTTGAACATGAAGACGTGTTTTTGAACTTTGGTCGCTGATATGTCCACTATTGACCTACCATATCATAGAACTGTTCATCTACTTGGGGACGTTCAGTCTTTAAAGCAACTTGCGTTTACATCACTGGGGCGTAACTGAATAAATACATGTAAATTGTTGCTTAAAGCTGCTTGTTCACACATGAGACAATTTGCAAGGCAAAGTAAAAAGCCGTTGAAACAATACAGTTGATGCAGTGAGGTAAATTATTTAATGAAAAAGCTTCTGAATGCAAAATTAATGCAGGAGACTTAATAACATCTAAAACTACATCTAAAAATGTACAACCGGTATGTTGTTGATCTCAAAACTGTTACAACACTTTTCGATTTGAATACATGTTTATTTTTTAATTGTAGATAGGCTCAAAATACTTAAATACGAACCAATTTTTCTTCCTAAGGCTATTTTTCAGTACGTCCCATACAACAGTATTTCCGCTATACATTATATTCCGTTTTGAATGAATACATTTTTAATAACAACGCTCCTCATATCTGTGAACAAGCATGTTTAAGATGGAAATATTAGATTTAATGACAGAAAGGCATTGTGTCTTAGAGGGTATTACTTGAACTTTGCATTTCAGGCAATTACAACATTTTGGATTTCTTAAGATACAAGACCAGAAATATCGAACGAAACCAAAGCGTAACATTAACTTACTTAACTATCGTCCTATTCGCCCCCATTGTACAATTTCTATTCCCGTACACAACACGCATGTTTCATGTTAAAGGTCGTAGGTCAAATCAACATGTAATTACGTAATTCAGAGCATGGCGCCTACTGTCGTTCATATGAGCCCGCACTCTTGAGTCTTGAAGAATACCGATTTGTTTCTAAAAATTCAATCCGTACCTTTACTTAAGAACGGACATCGTACTCAACTGGGTAACATAGCTGTTTGATGTATTTTTTTTTAGCATTTGTCAAGTCACTTGAGAAAGCATTTAGGTGAACTCAAGGCATTGCTTAAACTTAGATTTAACCCAAAAGGTTGTGTATAAGTTTATTTCTCGATCACCCCTTTTCTGGGTTTAAGCAATGTATCAATATTTAAGTACGTATCGAGAACATGGACTTTTGTCTATTATTGGTACAGCGTACACGTGCCCTATAAATGTGACTTAATTTTGCTAAAACCGCATTAAACAAGATTTAGGACAAAGTGTTAGTAAGTTGATCGAAACGACCTAAATCATTCGCATTTTTATGAGGACATAAATAAATATGTTGGCTCATGAACCGATTCAAAAGAGAAAGTTACAAAACCGAAACATAAAGGGAAAAGAACCCCGTAATTCAATTTGACAAAATTTGCGTGTGAAATAGGCTAAATGATACGTGGGTGTCAAATCAACGGGGTGTCTTGGTGCGTGTTTGTTTACAGGTTATAAAGGTCCTTGTTCTCAGACGTGAGAAAATTTGGAACTTAAAGATGCATTTCTTTAAAACTGAACAGCAACTGTAATGTTTTAGGACACACACCGAAGAAAGGCATCGGAAGCAAAATGGGATCGTTTTTAATTCTTTAAAGAGTTTATACAGTAAATTAACATGTATTTCAATATAAAAGCGTGATAGCGCTTTTTAAATCTACTGCATTTTGACTGTACAGACTTAAATAAATTGATGCTTCCAGAATCGATAAAGCTTTCAATAGCTACTTTTAGTTGTATATCAAACAATACAAAATCTGTGTTGTTTCGACGACATTTCTCGTTTTTGAATTTTATTTTCCTTGAACAAGCACCTCTAATAAAGATGGGTCCGTGTCTGATTCGTCATTCTAACCGTTCCGTTTATTCAGTTCCCGCACAATCCTCCCACTATATTGAACCAGCTGGGAAGTAATATACAAAACAAATTTTGGAACAAAATAAGGCGTAAGTCAAAACTGAAATGCATGGATATACTCTTAAACACAAGTACAATATTGTAATGTGACATGTCATTGGAAGCATCTCGTAGAGACGCTTCCAAAGGCATGCCACATCACAATATTGCAATTGTTTTTAACACGTGTAACTTTGCAATAATACCTTTCCCAAAATCAAGATAAAGGGGTTGTTTTTATCGTAAGATATATAGTAAAACGCTACCCGGGACTTTTCATACATCTTCAAACTTGAAACTAGCTTTCATAGTCGTGTTTCTATCCCCCTTTCCCCTGTTATCCCTGTTTCCCTCTTCCCAAATGTGCAATAAAGGGCTACATTTTATGTAGTTTGTCTTGAGATCATTGGGTTATAAGGAAGACCTGTAGTTATTAATAATTAAGTCATTTTTGTCCTATATTGTATACTTTTATCTCTGATGTTTACATATGAAGCACTATTTTCGCATTACTTTTGTATGTTTATAAGTACATTTGTATGTATTTTCATATACTCCATTATTTCATGTATGTGTATATGTTGTAATGACGATGAACCTTAAGTGTTCAAGTCATGAAATAAACTTCTGTTCTGTTCTGTTCTGTTCTGTTATTTTCAGATCGTTGGTTCATAGCGGTGTAATTTCGAACACTTACCATCCATCATTTCTTCATCACCGGTCGGTCTGAATACGTTAAAATCCGACCAGAATTTATTTTTCACCAAACACGAATCCAGGGTAAATCCTGAGGAAAGTTTGATAGTTTTATTGAGACAATGCTATGGTAAATATTATCTTTACGATTTTCCCGGTGACGTCATTCAAGCCAGGGAGAGCCAAGATTCTAGTTCCGTAAAAAAACCTCACGCCAAATTTGAGGTCGCTGTTTAATATAGAAACTATTTGGCTATACACGTAAATCATCTTTGCCGAGCAGAATGCAATACTTGTTCTTTACTCTGTATAGATAAAGTGGAGGTTATGCATTACTTATATTTCTGTTTTCTTTTCTAATCAAAATGTGATGCTGATTACGGTTAAGGCTTTTGCATATCGTATCAGAACCTGAAATAAAGATCGCTGCACATAAATTCATACTATAGGGTTTTAAAAAAAACTTTTAGGTAAACTACTGACACATTTCGATCGAGGACACATCTGAAAACCTCATGTTAGACAAGGCAACGGTCGAGGTCATTGTAAGAATTTGTTGCTATGTAGGCCATCGAGTCAAAAAGAACTCTATATCGTACTCAGAAATGTATATCTTTCCGTGTTTTTATTACTATTCTAAACATTAAACAAGAAATCAGAATAAGTTTAAAAACTTAACTGCTGTTATTTTCGTTTTATTACAAAGTCTTTTCATGCAATATATCAACGTATATGTTATGACTGAAAAACTGTTGACGCGATGTTAAAACCCAATTAAAAGCAACCAACGTACAGTATATTTTTCGTTGAAATGAAATAAGCAGATAGTCCAGACGTATATGTTTCACTTTGTTCTACTCTAGAATTCAAGCTTGTAAACAACGAAATTTGTCCGAGATCGATCAATGTCCTAAGAAAGACAACTCATGTAGGAAAGTGATTTACAAAGTTATACAGAGTTACCTAGTGTCCAAAATGGATTTAGCACGAATTTCATTTTCCACTTTGACTTTTATTTCAAAAACGTACTTTTTTTTACTCAAATCATTACACATAATACACTATTGAATCAGCTGTAACTGGGTTAAAACCTACATTCACGTTATTTCAAAAAAATATTTGGATCAAGTTAGACTCACGTTAATTCGACACTGCTGAAATTAAAACATTTTCTAGTTATTTTCTTTTCCAAATCTCATTTCAGACAGGATTTCGATATACATAGTTTCTGATTGGTCAGCCGCCGACTTGTCCGTTATCAACAAATCAAAATCCAGAATAACTAGGTCATCTTTCTGGTCACGCTGTCAGCATGTAACAGGCTTACATGTTTGTTATTTCTTTGTCATTCTTATTCCGGTTTTAGTCCTACTTTAATAACGTAATGTTACATGCGACTCGCCACCCATACTTTGTACGGGAGAGGTGAATTAGTGATTTGGAAAGGTCGACTCTCGAGCGAGTGTTTCACAGCCTCGTTTTCGCGCCGGAAGTTGAATCGCTGTAGAAGATTAGCGAAAACCAAGAACAATTCCATTCGCGCCAATGGTTCCCCGAGACACTGTCGAGGGCCTGAAATGATTAACAAATGTTCTACATTTAACTTGTTTGGGGTTTTTTATTCTTATTTCATTTATTTTTCTTTTCTATTTATATTTTTTTTATTTATCTCTTTAATTTGGTCAAATGGTTCGACTTAAAAGAGATACTAACATTCCAAGATTGTCACACATTAACAATGTGTCTTCTAAATTGAAGATTCCGTTCATAGCATAAACTAATGTCACACAGCATATTTTGACCCCCACACACACACACATAAGGCAATCAGCATCTACTTGATTCGTAATTTGGTATACATGGCAGTCAAAGTAGACAACCTCCTGTAGTTACCGCTGAACAATGCGTGGTCTTTTAGTTTAAAATTCCATGAAAAGATTAAAACTTCTCACCAAGGGAAAACGGAACCAGTGCCTCCGGTTTCAGCAGTTTTCCGGAACCATCCAGAAACCTGTCAGGGTTAAATATTTCCGGACATGTCCAGTATTTCGGATCCATGCTGGCGGAGTACAGATTGGGAAGAATCATCGTGCCGGCGGGGATGTTGTAGCCGTGAAGTGTTGTGTCCTTCATCGTATTGTGAGCCACAGACATCGGGACTGGGAAAAAATATCGGGAACCAATTAGGAGAGCTTAGTAAACAGGCGAGGGTATCACGTGACCCATGTTTACGATCCTACGTCTTAACAAGATGGCCGCGTACCAGGTATTTTTGCTTTTATCACCTTGTTTGCCAATGGTCTCTCAGAGACGCTTTCAATGACGTGTCACCTTGCAATATTGTACTTCCATTTAAGATACTATTCAAGTTTAGCAGTTTTGACTTAAGCAAATATCTTCATTAAGTTGCCTTGCAAAACGGTATATAGAAGCGATAGAATATAAAAGAAAGAACATTGGTCGGGGACCAGCTGTACCCACCTATGGTGGAGAGCCTTTGAATTTCCAAAAGAGTGGCGTTTAAGTATGGGAGTTTCTCTCGGTCAGCATACTGTGCATACTTGTCACCAAGAACCTACAAGAAGAAGAATTCAAATATATAGTCTATATCCTTAAACTCATACTGCAAATATTTCATGAATGCAAACGAAGTTGAAATCATATTTTAGATTTGTGTTTAATCCCATTACAATATACAAAACGTTATGGTGAAAAAGGGCGACTTAACCAATGTTTGTACGTAGTTTATTGGGATATTTGAGACATGTTTGTTCCCTAGCTTACCTTTTTGAAATGTGCCTTCAAGTGAGAAAGTTGCTACTGGTTTTGGAAGACTATTGCACATAGTGGTTAGTAAATGCAAGACCATGAGTTATGTTCCCTTTCTACATGTTTATCCACTTGTAGCAAAGATCGCAACGTCTTCTTATTCAAGAGTACAATACGTACCTCTTCGATTTCAGCCTGGCATTTCTTTTGAACCTCGGGAAACTCTGACATGTACAGGAACGCCCAGTTCAGACTGGTGGCCGTTGTTTCCGATCCGGCTAAAAACAAGTCGTTGATCACGCGGAACAAATTTCCCTCTGAAAAACAGACCACCTAGTCTTCAAAACAATGAATAATACTTGGATTTCTTATCTGACTATGGTCTGTCTAACTATCTGTAATTTTTCTATCTGACAACGTTTTCGTGTCGTCTCTTTATTTCCCTTTTTTACTATGACCTACATTTGTCTATTTCGTTGGATGTCTATTTTTTCTCTCTTTTCCTTGAGTCTCTTTGGAGTGTGTTACTGGTACTCCGCTTTTTCAAACCGTTCCAGAGAGTGTGATTGGAACGCGGCTCATGAACTTAGTGTCAGTAAGCATGTCGGCATTTTTTGTGTTTTGATAATGATATACCAACATTTGAAAGATCAATTGGTCGTCCATCACTACTATCGCATGTACAGCTATGGGAGCAACTTGTTTTCCACGGCTGGTCTTATACACGTATAATGGAAATTATACGAAAAGAATGTCTCTAGTCATGTACAAACCATGGAAACAACTTGCTTTCGGTTTGTGGTATTGTGTAATGTAACATATACGAGAAGAACGTCCCTAGCTTATATATAACCCATACTCGGATACAACTACATATGCTCTTATCGAGGCGATTGTAATCAGTACCAACATAATATGAATACATGTATACGACCCGTTCATATAAAAGGTGACATGCACCCCTATGCTTTCATCAAGGCATCATATTGCTTATTGGATATCGTATATCGTAACTATACTGGAATCTCGAAAACTGCCTCACTTGTAAAAGCAGACGAATCTTCCTCCTCGTGCTCTCGTGACGTCTTAATGTGAAGGTCAATGAAGTCTCGAATGTTGTTCTCGTCAAACGTGGCTTCGTGGCGCTCAATATTTGTTTGGATGAAAGCTCTCATGCTTTCTGTGTTGAGTCTCCTTTCCTCTAGAGTCTCTGCTCGCGACTGAAAGCAAAAAAGCTTATTTGTATTGTTTCAGTCATATTATATAACTTAGTATAAAGGGCCAATGTGAAAGCACAATCAGCTTCCATCAACATAGCATGCTAAACAGAGACTTAATACTTTTGCTATCCCATAATGAACTTCGTGCATAGAAAAAGATGGTTTTCTGACCTTGCTCAAAGACTAATTAGTATTGGTAAAGGGAAGGAACCCAGACTAGGAAAGAAATTGACATAAAGACATGTTAAAACCACGTTTGAATCAAAAGAAAATGGATTCTTGCAGAAAACCAACAAATCAGAAATTTGCATTGCAATTGGTTGAATTTGGTTTGAATGGAATTGTTCTTTCTTTCTAATTCAATAATTTTGGGTATGTTATTTCTCCTTTTTCAAAAAATACATTCTTCTATCCTATTCATTTAATATCTTTATTCAAGTGAATGCTACCCTTTGACACCTTTAAACATGGTGAATTCTAAAACACACAAAAACTCAATTGGTGAAAGTTAAGAGCTGTCAAATGCAGCGATCCTTTCACCTTTCAGCAATTTCATCGATACAATTTCTCATAGATTAGCAGGCCTATGTCTCTTTCAAATTTATAGGGAAAAGGGCTAACTCGTTTGGTGAAAGTAAAGAGCTGTCTGATGCAGCAATACTTACGAATAACATCAGAAACTTCACTAGGATCTCAGGAAAGAAGTTGCCAGCACTTAAGGGCCCATCCCCGCTAAAAGCCGCATTCGTCATCAGTCGAATGTTGTCAAAGTTTGGGTCGTCGTAATCGTACCTGGCAAAAGGAATAATGGGTTTAAGGCAGAAACATTTTGTAGTTAAAGCTTGTATTAATTTTTCTTCCTTTTTAGTATAGTGTTAAGGAGGAAAATACCCATAGCCCGCCTTTTTGAAACATATTATTTAGTCGGATTACTTCGGTCGTTCTCGGTATACATCGGTCGGGTCCGGAACTCTTCGCATTAAACCGAAAGAGTTTGCAGACGACATTTCAAAATGTGATGAAATTGGAAAATGATCTGCTGATAGGGTAGAAAACATTGTGGGAAACGGGGAAAATGCTCGTTACGAGTAATTTCTTTCTTTCCCGCAATGCTTTCCAGAGTCGTCTGCAACGAACTGGTGAAATGTCGTTATTGTTTGGTAGTGGGTTAAAGATTGCAACGACGCATACAGAATGAGGGCTTTGAATGTTCACCTTTCTCCGAAAACGATTCCATATAAGATATTGCCGATAAGCCTCTGCATGCTTTCATTTATATCTATCAACTGGTTGTCATGGTCCCGGAACGCTTTAGAAGTAGCCTCGATCTCGATTTCGATTTTCTCTTCCAGAGATGATTTTCCCACACCGAAATCTCGCAACGCTTGAAGGGTAAATCGTCGTAAAACCTTCCAGTCGTGGTTGTAGTTACTAAACAGCACACCTGAAGAAAAGGATTAGACGAAATTTAATAACTCTTTATCGATAAGAACACTTAAATAACTATCTATTAACCAAATTTCGCTATCAAAGCACTGGAAGTTGCGAATGCAAGCTTTACAATTACTGATGAAAACAAAGGTTTTGAGCATCTTGAACGACAGAAATTGAAAATTGTAATTTAATAAGTATCGAATAACGTTTATTTACACTTATCTACGTTGTTAATTCATAAAATACCATATGTTTTATAGTCACTTTAAGCCACAACTTCTTTTTGTACATTTGTACCTAACTTTATATGTTGGAGGAGAATGACCAGGGTCATGCGCTTTGGTATAAGGTGACTAAGGGTTTTATTCTATCCTGTCACTAGTGTCATTTTGAGACCGATAACTAGGTGCCGTATAACATTTGTGATATCACCGGATAATATTCCTAAGCCTTGCCCGATAACATTTCCGATTCACGACAAAAAACCATCTATTCTCTATCAACCCTCACAGCACTGCTCATATGGACATGTTTCCTGCTAAATTAATTGTTTACAGCCATTGGAGTTCTACGGTGGAACAGAAGTGACATGTTTACGTTTTTTTCATCTCTTATTTTGAGTAAGTAAGTCGGAATTTCGAGGCTAATAAGTCGTTATTTTGAGTAAGTAAGTCGAAATAACGAGATTGATAAGTCGTTTTTTTGTGTAAGTAAGTCAAGATAACGAGATTAATAAGTCGTTAATTTGAGTAAGCAAGTCGAAATAATGAGCTTAATAAGTCGTTATTTCGAGTACGTAAGTCGAAACAACAAGATTATTAAGTTTTCATTTTGAACAAGCTAGTCGAAACAACGAGAATATCAAGTCGTTAAAACGACCAATCAGATGGTTTGTTCTCGTTCATAGTATTCTGAATGAACATGGCTGACAGAAATGAACCGATTGTTAGATATTTTCGTGAAGGGCTGACTTGTTACGAACTACTTTTTGTTATGTTGCATGATTATTGTGTGTCAATCTCTGTTCGACAATTTATGATAATATGAAAGACAACAAACCATCTGCCTGGTAAACTAAATCGTTATAACGACTTGATTATCTTCTCACACGAAATAACGAGGTTAAAAAACGCACACATGTCACCTCTGTGCCACAGTAGAGTAGGGCGATTGTACAAGTAAAGATGAAAGCCCGTCTTTCTAAATCGGTGTAAAGTAAACTTCGTTCCTACAACTACCATGTCATCCTTTTAGAGCTTTGTCCTCTATACACACTTGGTAACTGTCAGTGCAAGCTCAATAAGTTTAACTGTTTATCGCAACCGTCTTCATTTTAAGCTTTAACACATTATCAAAATAACACATGCCAACCATGTAAACATGTAGAAGTATATTTAAACACCTAACACATTGTGGAAACCCGATGACTAGCTTATGATTGCCTATTTTTTTTCATTTATCTGAAGTCTTATATGGAGTTATATGCGAATTCGCCTATCTTGGGAAGGATCAAAATTGTTGGGTTGCCCAGTATTAACCAACTACTTCATAATACCGACAATGCGACAGTTTTGTTTAACAACGACAAGGAGGACTTCGTCATCTGGTTGTCTTTCTGTGCCATACTCATGTACCGAACGAGGCATAACATTGAGACATAAAGTGGGACATACTCAAACTGTATACACTAGTCTAATGCAATACTATAGTAGGTGAATCACTTTTGTGTCCAACTTGCTATCCTAGTAGTCCTTCATTAAAACCCCGATATACTGGTTTAATGTAATACTACTGTAAGTGTTTCAATTTTTGTAAAGAACTTACAGTAGTCTTCTCAAGCAAGTTCTTCTTTTGTCGTACTTGTAACTAATGGTTTAATCTAAACTTACTTATTTGACAACGATTGTGAGATAAGTTCGTACAACTTAGACGTATAACTCGCGATTCCGCTTCTTGGATACATAGCCAGTACCCGCGCGCGTCGCATGTGGATAAATGGAAAATCGAAATGTGGACTCCGCTTCTTACGGGATTCGAGTCCACGACCCTCGCGTCCCGACGCCGACGATCTACCATTGGACCCGTGTCCTCCATTGTTTCGAATATCGTACGCTATATGTGCATACACTATTAAGACATGATAACCCGACGGGGGTACAGGGAGAGTATTGAGGGAGGAGCGCATGTCTTTATCAAATACCAACTTCACTATGATTCATTCAGGGTAAAGTTTAATCAAAAACGGATAACCTTGAAACACACGAGGTTACGACCTGTTATAGCTATGCTTTCAAACGTAACATTTCAACATACATAAAAGAAAATGTATCAGATCGTTTTTGCTTCATTTTGATGGTATTGTTCAAACATATAAATGGACTTGGTAAAACTTGCGAGCAGAGATGGTTTATATAGGGTAGATAGCATATATGAACACGTTTGCTTGGAAAGGGAAAATATATCTTTTAACACATTAGCACCTAACACCATGCTTTGGTGTCTTGCAGCCGACGACTTTCAAAAAGCTTTGTTGCAAAAGGCGAAATTGCTTGTCACAAGCAAATTTCTCCTTTTGGCACACTGCTTTTTCAACTTATTCACATATCACAACAGCAAAACTGAAAATGTTCGCATGTTTAGAAAGCTTTTCTTAAGAAGTCTGCTTCAGTAAAGAATAATGTCGTCTGCAGGTGGTAAAGAATAACAGCCCTTGTATAATTGTCTAGACTTTTGTTAAATAAGAGCATTAAACAAGATGTCGATTTGTACAATGTCTGCTTGTTTTGGCTTGCGGTCTATCAGCGTTCATTTCTAACACATCCTTTTTTGTCAATTGTCAATTTGTTTGAAGGGTCATGCGATAATATTACCCTTTTTATGCAATGAAATAAGTGACATTTGCACTTCGAAATCAGATCTAGGCTAGCCTTATAACAAGACAAAACTCCAGGATTTTTCATGACCCCTTGATTTATGCTAAATTGGGGGACTTTTGTCCTCTACTATATGGAACAGTGAATGGAATACAGTCATCCTGAAATTGAGGGTGATTTTCTATATAAGTCGTGGGGTCATGGAAAACCCTGTATCTCCACTTATTTCCTGTACTTGTTCTGGTTTTTCGCATACATCGTGTCAGCAGTTTGTCAGCGTAAATGTTACCGCAATCAAGTCATTTATGCAAGTTTTCCGGGTTATCTTTCATCATCAAACTACACCAGCCAATAGTGCATTGCACATGAATATTGTAAACGTGCAATGAAATGATGACCAAGCCCCGTTGCATACATGTGTATGCTGAATTAAACGCACATGCTTAAGTCCATTGAAACTACTGCGGCAAACGTAGAAAGCAACTGCTTCATTTGAATCTACTGCGACAAACATTAAAAGTAACTGCCTGATTTGAAACCATTGCGACAAGCATAGAAAACAACTGCTTAATTTGAAACTACCGTGACAAACGTATGAAGCATCTTCTTCATGTGAAACTGTTGCGACAATCGAGGACAGCAACTGTTTCATTTGAAAATTACTGCAACGAAGGTAGAAAGCAACTGATTCATTTGAAACTACTTTAACAAACGTAAAAAATGCGACTAACGCAGAAAGCAATTGCTTCATTTGAAACAACTGCAACAAAGGTAGAACGTAACTGCTTCATTTGAAAAATGAGACAAACGTAGAAAGCAACTGCTTCATTTGAATCTACTGCGACAAACATAAAAAGTAATTGCCTCTACTTGAAACCACTGCGACAAGCATAGAAAGCAACTGTTTCGTTTGAAACAACTACGACAAACGTAGAAGTAGAAAGCATTTGAAAAAATGCAACTAACGCAAAAAGCAACTGATTCATTTGAAACTACTGCGACAAACATAGAAAACAACTGCTTCATTGGAAACTGCTGCGACAAACATAGAAAACAACTGCTTCATCAAAAACTACTGTGACAAAAGTAGAAAACAACTGCTTCATTTGAAACTGCTACAACATACGTAGAATGCAACTGCTTCATTTGAAACTACTATGACAAACATAGAAAGCAACTGCCTCATTTGAAACTACTGTGACAAACGTGTAAGGAACTGATTCATTTGAAACCACTGCGACAAACGTAGAAAGCAACTGCTTCTTTTGTCAGTCCCATTATCTACCGGGCATCTGGAAAGAAAATGCATTTTCACACTTGTTTCGTCCCTATTGCGATGCTTTAAATTTGAATGGACTCAAAATTACAAAATTGGGGAACGATTAACTCAGCAAAGTTTCATACCTCCACCGTCCCTGATAAACATCTTTGCCACGGGGAACTGTGTTGGTCGGTCACTAAATACATCAGCCTGCTTCACGAGCGCCTCTTTAATGACGTCATAACCAATTAGTGCCACGATACGATGGGTTCCCAGTTTGAAGCTGAACACCGGTCCATACTCCTTGGAGAGATCTATGAGAGCGAGATGTGGCCGCTTCTTCTTCGTCGCCCGTGCCACCGCAACGCTGCCCAGAAATGGAATCGAGAAAGGTCCCGGTGGAAGATTCTTCGGGCCCGATAGAAACACGTAAGATATTAAAAACACGACAACAACCACTAGTACAAGTCCAACATCCATGTTTCTTTTCTTCTAATCCTGAGATATCCGTATGAAGTTAAGTAGAGGGCATATGAGATACACTAAGTAGAATGTGTTCAGAGACTGGTATTTATATCTTCTCTCTTTCTCTCTCTAACCCAATTATATTCGTATTAAGTAGACGGCATACGAGATACACTGTGAGGAATGCCTTCGCCTTTCAGACACTGGTATTTGTATTAAACCCCCTTAACGCGTCTATAAATAGAAAGGCCTGGGATATATAGATTTTCGGATGGCTTGTTCAATGAGAAGTTGGTGTCAGGATCTGGGTCAAACGATTCTCCTCTTCCCTCTTCATGATTGGGATAATGAATAAAAACGAAGATATATGATTTGACATTTCGACCGAGCGAATATGTCCGTTGAACTGTTCGAAAGGTTAGTGCAAGACTGTATTTAGAGTTTGCAAAAACTTGCTTTAGTTTTGCACCAAGCTCGGTAACACGTGGGCAGGGGTGACATCTGCTTGATTTTTCATTTTCATAATGAAACAACTCGTAAAGAGTCAGAAAGTCATTATATAAAGGGATAATCGAGTCGTTATCGCAAATGAGTAAATTATTACAGATTAAACTGCAAACGTTACTAATCGGGCATTTCCGTGATCTGAGAACTACACATCGTAAATAAGTATAGGATTTTAATATTTCGGGTGAATCGTCCCCGGCTAATTACATTTTTCCAATGGCCATCCACGTTGAGAATTTCAATGTGAATGAAGGTATTAACATTAAAAAAACACTATGTGTGATCAGTAACTGATACATAATAGTGAAATTATATATATATCTGTTTCCTTAACAAAATTAAATGACTCTTTACACTTTACATTTGAAATCTATATTTGAAAACTAAAAATATATTGAAAGAAATCTTGCGAGAAACAATATGGCACCTTCCATATTACTTCAGAGGTATTTTAATTGAATAAACGCGAAAAGTTCAGAGTGATTAAACTGCCCTATACGATGTTATCAGATGGGTTTATTTATGAGAGCGACATGGTGAGACAGTTTGTGAAAAAACAGAGCGCAGTCCGTCTTCCTGAGTCGTCCATCGTTTGGATTAGCCGGTTCGAACGATCCTTGATAATTTAGTTATCAGTTGATAATTATTCCACATGAACGGCTTGTGCGTGGATATGCAAATATTTTTCAAGGTCGCTCGACCTATAGAAATAAAAGTGAACTAAAATATAACCCTTTCAGCAAACATGTATCATTAAGTAAACATCTATATACATACATATACATACACGCAATATATTGATTAAGAACTGCCACCTATGTACAAGAGATAGAATCAACCAACTTTAACCCTTAGAATGTTGGGTAATTTTCCATAAAAATAGATTTTTGTATCGTCTGCTTTCCAAAACATTGAACATCTACTTATCTTTCTGAGGAAAGATCTACAGAGTAGCAAACAGGTTAGATCACAGGCCAGCCGCCAATTCACTTGTCGGCGGGCCTGGATCCAACCTGTTTGCATAAGCATGAAGTAGGTTCCAGCACCATAAGGGTTAAAACTACGGAAGGAAAGCAAATGTTTATACTGTAATACCTTAGGGGATAAATGTACTTCTATCCTCGAGTGTCCTTTCTACCTTCATATAAGAGAGACGTATATAAAAGTGCACATGGAGACGTCCAAATATTATTAAATGTCTAGACTTTTTCGGTTAGATACCATGGTTAATCGATCGCTTATTCAAATATAACAGAATGCATAAGAAAGAATACATACATTTTACTGAAATGAAGGCCTATAGCCCATATTACAAGAATACAAACTTAGAAAACATATACAGTCAAACTCATGTGATGAGGCCATGCTATGGAACTGAGAAAAAATTGGCTGTTTAAGACAGGTTGGCTGCTGTACACATTTGATATACACTATAAAATCCAATAATGGGACTTTCTGTGGTGGTTGTTTAAGACAGGTTAGCTGCTTTAAAGGGTGGTTGCTTAACACAAGTTAGACTGTATCTAAACTTAATAGTTGAGAAACAATAGCTAATTAAATATATCTTCTACAAAATAACACAGTGGCGGCTTCTTGAATGATGTGGTTTCATCAGTTTGAATGCCTAGTGGATAAGTTTTAGTAAGATTTGTTATTTGCATCATCGACTTTTATTATTACCTATAAAACATAGACAACTATTTTTCTTATAATCACTTCGTCATTTGACCGAAAAGTATATTGAAAACGGATGGCTCTTTGCTTCCAATATACCAGTAGTTAAGACAATTGTTTCTGACATAATTGAATCTTAACCCTTAGAGTTCTGGGTAATCTTCTAAAACTAGATTTTTGTGTCGTCTGATTTCCAAAACCTTAATGACTGCTTGTTTTTGATGAGGAACGATACTCAGAATAGCAAACAGAATAGATCACAGATCAGCTCCTTATTTACTTGGCGGCTGGCCTGGATCCAACCCGTTTGCATAAGCATAAAGTCGGTTCCAGCACTAAAAGGGTTAAACAAACAAAGAATACGTGATATTCGTCTTCAAAAATGAGTAACTCAGATTCTGAAAAACAACGTAAGCGTTACCTGTTAATTGTCGAAACTGAGTATCATGCTTTCTTCCACTGTGCCAGGTACAGTCTAGAAAGACAAAATCTTCTATATATTTGGTATAGTGGAGGAAATGACATTCAGCATTTCTATAGTCTTATGTTAAATACCAATGCTGTCGTTATCCGTAGGATTGCAAAATTTGTATCTGTTGTCATGCATATAAAAGACATTTCATTACAATCTGCATAAAAGTAAAATGTTTTATACTTCAATGTGTTTTACATATCAACATGTTTAACAATATTTTCTATCATTTATTTTGTTTAGAGACATAACTATTTGTTTATATATTTTATTCATTGTATGATGTATTATGGGCCAGTGGCCTTTATTTACAACAATAAACTTTTAAATAAACTTTTGAATAAGTGAATCGTTATCGATCTTGTTCTTGAATAAATAACAGTTCACAACTAAATAGAGGGTCAGTGCAAGACTATAGTAAGTGCTTCACTTACGTGAAGCACTTACTATAGCCTTGCACTGACCCTCGAAATATCTGTAGACGTTTGCATTTAGGTACAAGATGATCGAGTAGACTATATGGATTTCTTAGTCGAATCTAACTCTTTACCTCCTGCAGACAATACCATTTTACTTTAAGCAGACGACTTTAGAAAGGCTTTTTAAACATGTGAATAACCTTTCAGTTCTGCTGTTGTGAAATGTGAATCGATTGAAAAAGAATTGTGGGAAAAGGAGAAATTGCTTGTCACAAGCAATTTCTCCTTTTGTGACAATTCTTTTTGAACGTTGTCTGATGCAATAGGTTGAAATGTAGCGTTAGGTGATCATTTATTAAGGAAACGCCTTTGGACATTCATTCGTATCTAAAGGCTAGCTGTACGCATAGGGCAGGGATTGGCCACTTGAATAAGCGAATGCAGGCTAGATTGCACGTTAGCGAGGGCCATTATTTAGGATTTATCAGCCAAATGTCAAAGTTAAACACCAAATATCACCAGACTATATACTTTAATAGGAAAAGTACGAATTGGAGAGCTCTACAAACCTTTTCAAACCATACAAACATACACAGGCAAGATTAAGGTAGAAAACCCATAATCCACTTTGTTGAAACTAATTTCTTTCACTGCATTCCTTCGGTCGTTCTTGGTGTACATCGGACGTGGCCGGAACTATTCTTTATTCTATATTTCTTTCGGCACCGACCGATATATAGCGAGAACGACCGAAGTAATCCGACGAGAGAAAGAGTTTGATACCGATTAATGCCGACCACGCCCGATGTATACCGAGAACAACCGAAGTAATCCGATGTAAGGAAAAGTTTTACAGCGAATAGTTCCGGCACCGACCGATGTATACCGAAAATGACCGAAGTAATCCAACGAAAGAAAGAGTTCAAAAATGGTCTTTTATGGGTATTCTGCCTCAACACGGTACAGTCGTCAGATAGGTTTTATAAACCCGTTCTATGATATTGAAAGCGTCCATTACTTTGCGTGTGTTCAACCGAAAGACATTAAGGGTTCTGGTCATCGTTTTACTAAACAGTTTGCGTTTAAGATTTGCGTAAGTCTAAAACAGCAATTCCTCTTAATTAAATATTAGGTGCAGCAATATTGCAAAGAAACACGTCACTGGGGTCGTCTCTCCGAGACGCTTCCAATGACGTGGTACATTGCAATATTGTACTTTCATTGAAGACATTATCCATTTGTATCAGTTATGACTTACGCAAATATTTTCCTTATGTTGTTTAGTAAAACGGTACCCTGGTCACTATGTCATTTTGTTTGCTGACTTTGCTTTACATATTCATTAGTTGCATACAGGCTCTGAATATTTAAATACGAACATATTTCACGTCCAATTGCTATTGTCCAGTACGTCTCCTATAACAGAACATCTGCTATACAGATTTTAAGAAATTGAATTTCAATATCCAAGTTTCCTTATGTCTGCGATTAAGTAGCTTAAGATCATTCGATAGACATGCGCAAACAGGCTAACTGGAAGAAAGCAATGCTTTTTCGCGTATGGCATGGTTATATAAACATGTACTTTAACGACATGAATTCGCCTCTCATAAAGAAAATGAATTAGGTGCAATGTTATTTTATGTGGCAAATCTAAATGATGAATGAAAACCTAAATTCTCAACTGCCCATAAGGGCTGGTCAAGCCGGAATGAACCATCGGCACTCCGTAAGTCAGTTGGGAAACTACCTCTATTGAATCTCAAATTGCTTTCATCAGGATCTGAACCAACGCGGAGAGGGGCCATGCGATTTTACATTCTGTTCTCTAGAACACTAGGTCACGGAGGCCATCAACCTTTTTTCATAACTCGCTAGATAGTCGATAATTCAGACAGTCCGGAAAAAGGCTTTCCTCATCAATTATATTATTAGATATTATAAAACGCCATTGGCGTTAAATATAGGTAAACGCATTGCCATGTCAGCTTATGCCTCTGCTGCTCTATCATAAAACCTGACCAATAAAATCACGTAGACCAGCGTAGAAGATTGGCCTGCGCTTATCGGAAGCGATATTTACGTACATGTAGTTTTTTCTTGGAATGGTCTTTCTGAAAATAGGCGGAGATATTCCCCGGAAGAAAACCCGCCATATAAGTGTTAACCAGCAACAGAGAGACCATGCTTTTAGGGTGAAACGAGCTGGATCGACAATGAAATAATTCATTTTGAGATTTCTTGCAAGGAAAGTGAAACATGGCGGCCTCAACAGGCACTTATACGGAATATCAACGAATATAAACGAAGAAATATCTCCCAAAACTCGTTAAGATATATCCAAGTTACCAAAAATCCCGACAAATTATCGCATTTTTTATATCAAAAGCATTGCACGACGACCGTTTTACCGAACAGATCGTCTTTACGTGAACGGAAGAGGGTCCTCGACCCCTTTTTAGAGGAGATGTTCGAGTCGAAGTGATTTCAAAGTGTGAAGTTCACTGTGATGTGGAAACGCGTGTAAGAATGGTGGGGGAGTTTGTGTGGTGTGGTTGCCTTCTTGGAATTGGCTTGTATATCACCATAACTGCTGGTCGGTATAGTAACTCTAAGTTTTTTTTTTCTTGTGGTTTATTGTGTATATACTTTATTAACCCTTTACCAAACGCCAAATTGTTGACTGTTCCAAATTAAAAGAGTTTGCAGACGACATTTCAAAATGTGATGAAATTTTGAAAAAAAAATGATATTTTCATAGGGTAGAAAACATTGTGGGAAAAGGAGAAATTGCTCGTCACGAGCAATTTCTCCCTTTCTCACAATGTTTTCCAAAGTCGTCTGCAACAAAGTGGTCAAATGTCGTTATTGTTTGGGAAAGGGTTAATACATCAGGCCATAGGTCCATCAGTACACAAGTTACGGACATTCAATGTGTTCCCTATTGTCATTCACTGTGCATATAGTTTATTAATACATAAGGCCAAAGGCCCATCAGTACACACGTTATTAACATTCAAGGGACAAACCATTCTGATATGAACACCACAGTAGTACAGGAGGGTACCATGGTGCTTTGTAAAGTAAAGTACTCCTCGCTGGTTCCACGTCGTCGGTGATACTGTGGTAGTTTAAAATACACTAATTTGCATAAAACATACCATCTTTCGACTGTTTACCATTAGAAATACAAATGTACATGAATTTAATAGCTTTTGTCTCTTTCATGAAAATACAAATGATTTAAATGTTCTACCTCTGGCGTGTGTGCCAAACGTACACCAAAACATAACCAGAACGTTCCAGGCCTTACTGATGTTAAATCATACCATCTCTCGGCTGTTTACCGCTAGAAACATTTGAATTAATAACGTTTATCTCTTTTATGATATTAGAGATGATTCGTTGCGTGTGTGCCAAACGTACACCAGAAACATAACCAGATAATTCCAGGCCTTACTGATGTTGAATATCAATCCATTTATCCCCCAAATTATCTTCTTCTTTTCACAATTTAGGATTGAAGATTGCATGTTATTTCGTCATATCAACTGCTATCAGAGATAAAAAAGAAAGGGAGAGGGTCATACTTTTTTAAATGAAATAAATATCTAAACGGTGTCACCACGGTACCAGGGTGCCCTAGGCCTCCACAGTGACACTGGGCAAGAATAACTTTAAACAAAGATATGTTTCATTCTTATGCAAATAAACTGAAAACTTTACATATAAAGGCTCATTTCAGTAAGTAAGATTTGTTCAAATATCTGACCATTTTTGTCATAATACCGCAGTAGGATTATGTACCACAGTATCGGCAATGACCTTCCTTCCGTACTACTCTCCAATACTACTCACAAGCATAATCTAGTGAGAAGGTAAATATAATAAGAAGTTTTAGCGTTTGGTTATGGGAAGAGAATAGGAGACTGGTGAGATTTCCCTTTGATTGGCTTCGTTTAGCGTCTTTTCAACAATTTTCAATTATGTGAAGGTAAATGTATACGATTTAAGTGGCCTGGATGTCCTATACCCCTGTTTTGACATGGGGCTGTTTTTTTTGTCGTTATGCCTTCCCAATTATATAGATTGTCACTAAATACAGCAATTGACACAGGTGTGTGTAATTCTACCCGGGCTTCAACTACAGATAATAACATATGATTGCATGCATAATGCATACCTGTTTCTTAGTCTTACAATAAAATATCATGATGTGTGACATAACTGTTTGTGTTAGAATTCCCATAATCCGCCATTTTGAAAATCATCATTTCGTCGAATTACTTCGGACGTTTTCGTTACACATCGGTCGGGGTCAGACCCATTCACTTTGAAATGAATACCGAGAACGACCAAAGTAATCCGACGAAAATTGGAGTTTCAAAATGGCGGATTTGGGTTAATCTACCTTCTGCAGTCTGCTTCTGGTTGGGCAAGTCAAATAATTCGCTTTGAGCTTAATCAATTTTAAAGAATTATAAATATTATGATAAAAGGAAGCCATTGCTTATTGAGACGAGGTGCATTGTAGTATATATATCCATTGGTAGGTGCACATGTTAAACAATATAATCTCGATATATGTCTTTCTTTTTCATTCGTATGGTGTGATTCTGTGACTTCTGTGACTTAGGCCAAGGTAAGCGATTTATATTTACAAAATTCCAATCTGGCCTCACAGCACTCACTCTTTTAGTATTCAAATTCCAAATTCGTCTGTGTTAACTAACATAGTCTGACCATCCATTCCGTTTGTACACAGAAATCATGCTTTACATAGTCTGATCCAATGTGACACATTACGTGTTTATTCCAATGTGTCTGCTAATCATTTGTGCACTAGGCGGGTTCCTCATTTCAGTCAAATTCCTAACAGTAACATCCCTTTGGTACGCAGCATCAATCACTGCCACCATAATATTTTCATCAAGATTTGGATAAAAATTTAAATGGTGTTTTTTTCCTCAGGTTTTTACCGTGTGTAGTAGTTAATGATATAATAATGTCTTCTTGTGATTATTTTTGACCTGACGATTTCAAAAATAAAGCTCACCGAATGATTTGTTTGGGTGTCGCCACCATCTTTTAACGCCAAATTCGTTTTCTAAGCAGATGGTCAAGTGACATTCAATATTATTTCACAGATTTAGTTGATTTCAATAACAACTGCGAGAATTGCATCGTCTCCAATGGTTTGGGATTCAACTCGTACCAAGGGGATTGTTCGTGCTACTGGACATGTGTTCTAAAGCGATCCGGAAAGGTAAGTTTATGGTTCCCCAAATGCGAAAGTCATACGGACCTCTGTTCTGTTCTGTTCGTAAGTATAGGGTAACCATATTTTGGGTGAATCGTCCCCGGCTAATAACACACTTTCTATGTTCATCTATGTTGAGTAGTTCAATGTATATGGAGGTGTTGAACTTAATTTTAAATAATTATTTTTGATCGGTAACTCATACATAATGGTGAATTTATAAGCTGTGATATACAGTTGGCCTATATATATGGGCGGCCAACATGTGGTAAATGTTGAATACTTCCGGTGTTTTTCTTGTGTTAATGTTGAGTTCTGCGAACGACTTGGTATACTCCTTGCGTATAATGTCGAAAATTTCCTTTTTAAAGTTAATGTCTAGCCCTGCGAACGACTTGTATATGATGTCGAATATTTCCATATTTAAGTTAACGTCTAGTCATGCGAACGACTCCTGTATAATGTCGAAAATGTCCATTCTTTAGTTAATGTCGAGACCTGCAAACGACTGGGTGTCTTACAAGCGATGCTGCCCGTGTGACATGGTCTGGTCACAGAAGCTTCTCACCTGCGTCGATTATAGGAGTAAACTCTCCGACTGCTTCAGGGGCGATCCCACTCTCAGTAAGTCATGTATTTCCGCGCATTTTTGTTGTTGCTATTGTTGTTGTTGTATTCTTTCTCTATTCTTTCTTTTTTTATCCCGACCAATCAAATTATCTCACCAGGTTGAATATGAACGCATGTGGGCGCTTTCCATTCCTTCTTTCGGAGCTCTTGGTTTTATCGTGAACGTCGTGTTTAACAAGCGGATGCCTTATTCTTTGAATAAAAGGTTTTTCGGCAATGCTGGTAGTGTACAATCTACCAGTTTAGACCGAAAGCCACTCGATAGCATCGCAGCGGGTGCATCTTTATAGATACATCGTTGGCTGCAGGGTTTCTTGGCTTTTTCTTCTTATTATTCTACATACAGATGTTTGTTTGACGACAAACTGTTCAAGTCAATACAGAATTCTTAATCTTGATTTTGATCTTATGAATTGTAGTTTTCAAAAATGAATATAAATGTATTTCAAACCACAGTTTGTTTGTATTTGTCAGTAGTCTATATCAGGAGTGTGGGCAACGGGTTTCTTGGCTTTTTCTTCTTATTATTCTACATACAGATGTTTGTTTGACGACAAACTGTTCAAGTCAATACAGAATTCTTAATCTTGATTTTGATCTTATGAATTGTAGTTTTCAAAAATGAATATAAATGTATTTCAAACCACAGTTTGTTTGTATTTGTCAGTAGTCTATATCAGGAGTTTGGGCAACGAAGATGTTTTTAACATATTGGTACAGGTAAATTTATATGTTATCTTACATTTTTTAAAGAATAATTGTATTCTTTTAGATCCATGTACTGGAATGGCGCCCGGAAGTTATGTGCCGAGAGCCAACCAAGAAAGTGTGCAGGACACCAGTCTGTGTTCGGGCTACATCCGGTGTGTGGAGGTATAGTCTAAACTCACTGCTCGGCGCCTCTTCTTTGTACAATACAAAAATAGTCAATTTGACCAATCAAAAAGATGTTAAATTGTATCGATAAGGGATCATACTTGGTTAGTTTCGATACTCATAAGAACCTCGTATAGTGCCTTCCACAAAAAGATTCATTCCACATTCCTATTTCTCCACGTATGCACTGTCCACGTTCATTGCCTAAATGTGGCAATGCAACATCAATATATCTAGGTCTGCACGGACCGTATGCAATGATTTTCAAATCGGTGCAACCTTTTCGGATCTGAATACATATCTATACATTGTATGCGTGCTTAAAACACTGAAATACGACTAATTTTACTTCAAAACCTACATCGTATTCTGCAATACGTCTTATATGTAACAATCGGTTAGTTTACAATTTTAAAGAAGTAAAACTTTAATATCCAACTTCCCTCAAATCTATGAACAAGTACATTGAAGCTCCTTATTAATCCTTCTTCCCCGCCCAGGTTCAGGGTACCGTGATGCCGAGACCCGAGTGTTGCCCGGCCGGTCAGTGTTTTGACAGCGGAAGTGTGATGGCTGTCCCGTGTAGCGAGGCAGCCTGTACGGGCGAATGTTCGGGGGTAGAGGACTGCACGTGTGAACATGACGAACAACCGGAGAGAGGTGAGATACGAGGCCAAGGGTCCATGAGCATGCTATGTACATGTTGTTGCTTACAAATTGTATATATCATTATGCCAATCAAAAGGCATTGACACGCTAAGGTTAATTCTACCCTTTATCGGCACGTTTGTGATGTACACTAAGCTCCAATACGAAATGAGCGTGTCGAATCTTAAACAGAAAAAAACACGTTAATCTTTATCTCTAAAACTCCTTTAATAAACGTTTTAGGAAACGTTTGTGTGATAGAAAAAAGGAAAATAAGGGGAGGGGAAGATAGCATTACTTCATCGACCAGGGTAACATTATAAAAGCATGGTTCAATAAGGGCCATTAAGACCAACGAATAGAATATATGCTTTTCATTGTTGTATTCTTAATTCTATGGGACTTAAATCTTGAAAGTACATGTACACTAAATCCAACAAAGGCAATTTGATACAAATAAGCAAGAAAATGACACTGCCATTGTCGCAAGCCAAAAGGCACCACAAAAGAGCTTTCGGCTGCATTAGATTATAATGAGTAACGGTACAAATGGTTAATTACGAACACACATGTATATTCATTAACAGAATGTCTCTATCAGAGCGTGTCGAGTGACGTTACACTGTTCATGGGCCGAGAGAACATGCTCGTATTCAGCTGCGCCGCCGGAACTTGCTGGAGCCAAGAGGAGTGCACATGCGTGAAAACCAACAACACTGCTTACGGTCAGTTACTATGGATACGTATAATCGTCCCTTGTGTCGTTTAAAAAATGAATGTGCTCGTTTACATATGAGAAAATTTAAAAGTATAAATAAAATGTTGTTGAAATAAAACAGTTTTTAGTTTAGACATACTTTATTCCAGAAATAAAGACCGTTATATACATTACAAACAATGTTTGGTATTGTTGTTTAGTTTACATGTACATTCAATAGTAGCTATTATCATAATCAATTCAGGAAACGAATCTACGAATGTGCAGTCTTCATGCGGTAGTTCTCAAAAACGATGCAATGCTTTTTGGTTTATATACGTGTATTGATTCATTGTTTACAAGCTTTAATTGTTCAAACACGAACAAACTTGGCTGCCATTGACTTTTCTACAGAAAATATCATACAATAATACAGCTATTGTGCAGTGTTAATGAAATCTAGTTTTAACTGCTTTATTCCCTAACATGAATCTGTGAACAAGCAGCTTTAATCTGAGAAAGATACGACCTTTAGGAATTTAAGAGGAGAATTCTATCCATGTAACGAGTCTAGAACCAAGGGAAATTACTCAAGGTTTCTTAAGCGAGGTTCAAACCAGAGTTATCGTTCTTTCTCCATACACATCTAATGTGACGCGGTGACTTTTCATGATCACTTCGTTGAGGTCAATAGGGGATTTTTCAATGGAATCTTTCTTCGGTGTGTTCCAGATCTGGTCAAATATGTAAGATAAGCTTTAAAAAAAGGAAATAATTATAGATAAAATATCATTCCATGAATTAATGTGAATACAATTAGACAATTGTAATGGAACAGGTTGTTGGGAGCCTTATTGGTTGTAACATATGTACATATCGCAGGTCGTTACAATATTTGGTGATTTCTACACCACAAAGATTATTTATAAACATGTTGCCTCCTTGCTAAACAAAAACGCCATTTCCTTTCCATGCAATACCTTCCGATTTATATCACTATGTGAGATGACCAAATTTAAAGAAACTGCAGCGCATATGTATAAATGCTAGTGTTTTTGGGGATGGAGGTTCTTTTTTTTCATATAATTCTATTTCGTATAATGAGTGTTTGGACAAAAAATAATTATTTAACATAAAAAATCCCTTTGTTGGCAAAACGAAAATGTTTTCTAGACATTCCTGTTGAGGTGTTTCTTGTTTTATTTAGGCGACTGTATACCCTGGGCGGAAATGGATTTCGACGACGGGGAGGTGACGGTAACTTCCGGTCGGGGTAATGTGATGTGGTCCGAGTCGACAGGGGTCGCTGTGCCCTGCTGTGGGGGTGGGGCATTAGGTACTGACAGTTACGCCCAATTTGACGGGAACGACGCGAGTATCAACATGGCGGCGCTGGCTAATTCGTATATCGGTAAGTCTTAGATAGGATTTATTTGGTAGAAATATTAAAAACATAACATGGCAACAACATAGTAATAGAAATTCAAAAACATTTATCTTAAACGCAATAATGTTGAAAAACCATGAAAGCACATCAAATACCAAGGACAGCACAAAAAATGGGAAATGATTTTCCCTTATTTCCATTGCGGTCTTTTTTTAATGATGAAAGTCTTCTATGCTTCCTACCGAAAAATAACAATTTTAAAAGAAAACAGATCGTTCAAAACGGTTTTTTTATTGTTATATTTCAGAAAATTAAGAGGAACTCAACAACACACATGCGTCAATCGTAAAACATAAATCAAAGTTCTTATGGTACTGACTCTATGGTGTGTAACCAATACTACACAAAATGGAAAATAGATCCAAAATATTTTTATGTTTGTTTATTTTTCAGGGAACACTTTCGTGATTCGATTTTTCTTTAAACTTGAAAATAATGGCGGAGCGCCCATTGATGGTAAGTTGTTATGATTTCTCACACAAGGTTCTTTAACCTTTTTCCTAAGAAAAACCCCGATGCTTTAAACCAAATTTAAACCATCCTCAGATAGCAAAATGTATTTTTCATGGATAAAACGACAATGTAGATCAATATCGCTAAATAAAACACTTCTCTATCAATGTTCATGGCAGCTTGTTTAAAGTAAAACGCATTCACATTGTAGATATGTTTAACGGTTTATTTTGTAACTGTTATTTACATCCTTTGAAGTTATATATCATCTGAATAGATAAAAGCGGCTTGAAGCCAAATACGAAATGCGTCGATTTCTTATTAACCAAATGGTCATTCAAACCACTAAAGGGGCTGTAGCTTGTTTCACTTTTCTTTTAAATGAACATGTATTCGGCAACACCTTGGGACAAAGAATTTAAAAAAAAATATTGGTTACGAGGATTGTTTCAATGTTTGATAACCACGTTGTATAAACTATGAAATAGTCCAAATAAATGGTCAACAAAAATAATGCATATATTACTGTCAAGCTAAATATTCAACCATTTAACAAAACGCTAAGTTATTTGATTCTTCCTATGAAACGGTTTGTGCGTATCATACGTCAGTTTACGAAGAAACTAAAACTTCGATTATACTTCCAACCAGACGAACTTCAGACGCTGGTCACGAACTGCCATGACGACAGCGGTAACGGGATCGAGAAGCCCACGTTTGACGTCTGCGTATTTCGGCAGGGCGGTACCGGAAATGGCATACAGGTGTCGACACGTGTCCAGTTCAACAAGGGCTGGTTTATGCTCGGCGACGCTTCGATGGACGAGGCCACTGTCAACCTCCCTCTGACCTTGTCGGTGCGTTGTTATGTCATTTCGGACTTTCTAGTCGGTGTTGTTACGTCATATCAGACTTTGTGCTCGGTATTTTTACGTCATATCGGACTTAGTACTCGGAAGTTTTACGTCATATCGGACTTAGTACGCGGCGTTGTAACGTCAAACTGGACTTTTTAATAGGCGTTGTTACGTCATAGCGGACTTTGTAATCGGTTCAAATTGAATGCAAAAGCAGACGATAATTTTATTGCATTTTATGCGAAAACTTTCGAGGAGGCCAATTTGTGACAAAAGAAATCAATGTTTCGTTAATCCATTCGTATTTATGGAGTTTTGAATATGCTTTGTTTTCAGGATAACGCTATGGGATTTTTGTAAAATAATTTGTCGTTTTGTATGCTATAGTTTCCAACTGATATTCCAGGTGGATGTTTGGTACGAGTACTGGCTGATGTATTGTGGGGAAGACGAACTCATGTATAACGCCATATTACAAGATGGCGTCGTGCTCGATGGACGAAGTTATCCGATTACAGGTAACCATGGTTACAACAATTAAACTTATTTAAAAACGATTTTAATTATGGCTGGTTAGTCGAGGCCTTGTGATCCCGAAATATATTGCTCAGACTCTAAATTACTTCTCAAATATGAACATTAATTTAAGCATCGCAGTTTGGTTGTGATCTATGAATGAACATACACAGAACTATTTTTTCAAACTTAAGTTAGGTTTAAGCCATGACAACATAAACGATGTCTCAAGAGACGTGAAAAGAACTTGAAACAGCTACGTCATCTATCTTAGTCTTCTGAGTACGAAACCTGTGCTTATTTAAGTATAAAAAAATGTTAAGTTAAAGTACGAAGTCGAAGTTTTACGAAAACATGCACCCGAGTTTTCATACCGCAAAGGAATATAGCTATTTTTTTTTATTTCATTTTCAATATTCAATATCGGTGGTTTTACGTCTATTTTGTAAAATGCAAGTGAGACTAGTCATGAATAGGACGGGGCCTCGGTTTAAAGTCTCATCCGAAGGACTACATCGAGTAAACCTAATAGCCTTATACTGTACACGTTTCATGAACTTAAAATCGTCACAACCGTTCTAAACAGGATAACCAGATGCTTTGCAAAGTTATTTTGATGGAAAATATGTACAGTGATGTCTGGTTAATCCGAACACGTCCGTTCTCAACAAAATTTCCGGATGACCGAATCATCCGGACTAATGAAGCAGAGCATGTTCTTATACACATTGAGACATAAACAGTCTGTATGCACGTGTATACTTAAAACTCTTTAGCAAACGCTTAAATTGTCGACCGTCCCAAATTGAAAAAGTTTGCAGACGACATTTCAAAACGTGATAAAATTCAAAAACAATCCATTGATATGGCAGAAAACATTGTTGGAAAAGGAGAAATTGCTCGTCACGAGCAATTTCTCCTTTACCAACAATGTTTTCAAGAGTCGTCTGCAACAAACTGGTCAAATAATTCCGTTCCCTTACAATTTCGTTCGGATTGCGAGACATCCGGATAATCGGGGTCCGAATAAACGAGGCTTCACTGTATTGCGATTATGGTTAATTACTTCAGAAAACACCAGAAACTCTCGTTGGCTGTCAGGTGCATCTTCCGTATCAACAGGGATTGCAAAAAAGGAATAAAACGTAAAAAAGATGTGGTTTTATTGTAATTCCATTTGATATAAATCCACCCTAAAAGGGGTTAAAAGAATACTATGTTCGCAATGACTAACCTCTCGTTTACTTGGCGGCTGGCCTGGATCAAACCTGCTTGCAATTAGCATGGAGTCGGTTCCAGCACTATAAGGGTTAATACGCTTTCTGGTGTACAATTACATTTACAGTACATTGAGAAGTATACGGCAAGCGGATAAAGGGGATGGACAAAAGTCGTTTTATATGAGTCCCCGTCTCTCCGTATTAGCTATAACGCATTTGCTTTCCAGACTCCCGGTTTATCCTGGTGTCCCAGTCCGGTTTTGTGTTCGGAACCTCCCTGGAATCGTTCAAAATGGACTACAATGGAGGCTTAGATCAGGTAGGAGTCTGCAAACTCAAAAACTCCCCTCATATCAAGAGTTCAATCATGACTGTAGTAGGTGCTTCATAAGCAAGAAGCACCGCAATTGTTTCCTTTTTCTACTACAGCCGAGGTAAAACGATGACTTGTAAATTGAACATGTTTTTTTCGATTCTCCCTATTAGTAAAGCTCGTCAAAATAGAAAGCGATGGAGAGATTGTTTCTCCTTGCTGGTAAGGAGAGGTCATAGTAAACGATCAAACTTACCAATCACTTGTAAAGGTTATAGATGGTGACTTTCATCTTAAGACATATATGAAATCTTTTAATACCATTAGTTACTATAGCCAAAAAGGTCAATTTTGATGTATACATGTGTGCCATAATGCATTATGGGTGCAGTACCGTTTTGGTACAGGATAAAAGGCCTAGGCCTGTGACTCCAACGGCTTTCATAGAACCACAAGAAATAGGCTAGGGCTCTGGAGTGATGTTTGTTTTTCTAAACTATTGTTTCATAATTGTTCATATATGAGCTCCTCGACAACTTTAAAAAAAAGGGTGAAATGTTTATTTTTTTATTATTAAAGGTACTCTTGTATAGATGCAAGCCGTTCGGGGACCCAGATTTCGATACGGACTTTGAAGCCATCAAGACGTATGTAAACGAAGAGAGGTAATGCTTCCCAGCGTTTTCAACGGACATCAGCACCGTTATACTCTCATATAAACTCTTAAACGGTTCCAAGACAACATTTCAGAAAGATAAATAATAATAATAATTGAATTACTTCCCTTTTAGGCAATAAATCACTGTTGAAAAGAAGAATTTTGGTTTGAAAAGTTGAATTGTGTCTTTAAACGATGTTTCGAGGCAATAAAAGTGATATATAGATATTTCATTCACAGTTTGGGGATCCGTTTTTCGTAGCGAGTCCTTGTTTAATGTGTGACCCTTGGGAGGGGCCAAGTTTGGATTCATCACAAACTTACTTGAGCCCTATGACCTAATCTGTCTTTGCACTGGAACAACATAAAAAGTACCCCCTAAGGATGTGGTTTTCTTTGTATGGTGTTTAACACCGTGTCAACAAATGTTCAGTTCTGTTACCGCTTTCCTGGGTCCGCCAGTTATAAATACATACAGTAGATTTTGTAGTGCATAAATCGTTTGGAGAATAAAAATGAAGATGATTCCAGACAATTGACGAAGACAGATCCTCAACGCTCACCTTGAATGTATTGTGATCATGTAAACTTTTATAGACAAGTCGCGGGTAAGTATCTTACCAAGCATATGCCTGTCGAAACCATTATAGCAAAATGAAGTTTTGATCCTAACGAGATTGTATTCGTGTTGTCACAATGGGTATAGTTCATTATCACAAAAGCAACAATGATTTACGTATATATATCAAAGTGATTGTCTACTCAATGTTACAATTTGGATCTGTGCCAATATTCCACGAAATCATGAGTTAAAAAGTCAGTTAGGTGGGACAACGTTAGAACAAAGTACCAAAAACAAAATGGCTCTTATATTACCAGAGCAGGTTCTGTTTCACAGAATTTGATAAAAGACCGTACAATAGACAACTCTAGAGACTAAATGAAACCACATTGAACACACGCTTCGTTTTGGTTCAGGCGAGCACACCTTTTTATCTATTGGAAAGTAATCCATGTCCGAGATTGGCGTTAAGATTTAAGAGAACTAGCAACACTGACATTTTGTTTTCATAATACTTTATTTTATTGACCACACATAACATAAACACTGAATGCAAACATGATACGAATCTGGATGTCTTAATCTGTCCTGTGAAATGCAAGGTCGATCAACAGTTTCTGAGAGCTTGGTGCATAGATAAAGTATGCACATTTACTAGAACGAAGGATATACAAATATGTAGAATCATATACAATGGTGCAGAAAACGGCCATATTTCGCAGCATATCTTATTCAATCATGGAACCCTGCCATAGGGTTTCATGATTAAATAAGTAGCATGTGAAACATTGCTGTTTTCTGCACATATATCCGGGGAACTCGTTCAAATTGCCATTCTAGTAAGGACCCAAAAGGGCAAAACTAATTGTATAGAATTTTAAATACATCTATTGCATAAAACAGAGCTAGACATTCCTCATTTCTCGATCTCTGTAAAGTAACTGGCTAACCCTATGTGAGATAATCATATGTTGCAATATCCAACTACCAGAGTTGGAAGAGATCTTTTCAACATTAAACACATGCTCTGAACCTTTGGCTAGTCCGATTTCTACACTTATCCTTTTCTCAATAAACATACTCAAAAACAAACAGTTCATGTGTATATATTACATAATTCATATTAAGTTTAAATTATGTATTTCCCCACTTTTCTCGTTCATGCTGATACATGTATGTACTTAAGACTTTTGTATACCAAACTATTTCAAAAGAAGGAAATGTTCAATTATACAAAGATAATACTGTTTATTCATCTACCCTTCTTTCATTTTGTCATTCCATCAGCAAGTTCCTTTTCTTTTAACTTCATCATAATCTATTTCATTTTGTCACAACGACTTCAAAGATGATTAACAAATGGAATTTGTCATGGATGTCATTTTGATTATGTGATGTCCTCTGCTTCAAATGAAAAACTGAAAATGAGTCCGAATGAGTGATGAAAATAAATTTTCCCTAACCAATGTTTTAATTAAACTTATCCAACTGGTATATGCAAAAGAAAAAAATGATTAATACTGACTGTCAACACATACACGTAATATTATAGTTCAAATAAGAAAGCTATTTCTAATATGCCTGTTTCATGTGTGATAAAATGAGTGAATACGAGGTTTTTTCCAGGCACTCAAGATTTCAGTCAGCATCTCAAGACTCAACCTTTGAAGAGATATGATTAATACACAGCCATGAGTTGAGGTTTCAACCTTTGAGGTTCGATATATACTGTCACCATGGCAATTTACAGACGAATAACACGCAATCGGTCCCTAGGTCCCTAAACCATGTGATAGCTAGGCGAACCTGTCAGTATTGATTTTTCATGTTATATTTTCATTATTTGTTTGTTTGAGTCAAAATAGGTAACAGGATAATTAGAATACTTGGTTGGTGCATTTGAAAAGAAATTGTTATTGGACTCAGCTCCGTATAATTATCCTAAGCTTTGTCTGATAGTATTTTCGATTCACAACACCAACCATCTGTTCTCTATTAATCAACCTATTCCCCCATATGGCACTTTCTGTTGGATTGCATCCTTTACTACATTTAAAAGCATTTTATTGCTAAGTGATTCAGGTTTATAACTTCACACATACTTAAACTACAGAAGCACAATGTTAAAACATAAATTAATTGATTTTATACACCACATCCTTTCAATACAATTGTAATGGTGCTTAACCCTTTACCAAAAGCCAAATTTTCGACTGTTCCAAATTGAAAGAGTTTGCAGACAACACTTCACAATATGATAAAATTGAAGAATAATCTGCTGATAGTGTAGAAAATGTTGTGGGAAAGGGAGAAATTACTCGTTATGAGCAATTCCTTCCTTTCCCACAATGTTTTCCAGAGTTGTCTGCAACAAACAGGTGAAATATCATTATAGTTAGGTAAACGGTTAAATGGCCTCCATACTAGATCTGTAAAATAGAGAAGTAGGGAGCAATAAGGACGGAGAGAAACTCAAAAAGGGAAAATGATTCTATGCACAGGAATATGATAAAAACTAACCCTTGTATTTAAAATATTCAAAACTGATTGAATACATTGAACTCTTCAATAAATTCTCGTTCTATTCACAAAGAAATCCAAGCTTTAACCATTTGGATCGACTTCTTTCTATTTAAAGCTAGGAAATGCTCAGATTTCTTAAAGGATCACGACAGAAAAAGTTACATATACAAGACCTCATAATAGCGTGGTTTCAATTTCAAATACTTAATAAAAGCAAACAACATGCAAATTATTGAATACATATACCTAATACCTGTCCTTAACAAAAATACAGCTTTGAAAACTAATAGATTTCCCTGATCACTTCACCTAGAATTTGTACGTTAAAATCATCCTCGCAACCTGGATTTTGTAAGTTAAAATCACCATACCTTCCAACTAGTAAGGAAAACACAAACTATCATAATTAAAGACATGGATCTCATTTACAATGTTCATCAAGATGTATTTTTAAAGGTTTACTATAATACTGTCAGACATGATGTTGGTTTCAATTTTGATCAGTCACACTGTCCCAGGTTAAAGTAACTGTTTAAAGATAAAGGTTGGACAAATGCTGGAACAAGAGACAGTATTGTCTTGTCATGATCAAATTCAAATTTTTCTAAGTCTTCTCTGTAAAATTAACCAATACATTTCATTTAACCTTTTCCTCTACAACCCCTTTCCACATGTTAATTAGTTTCTGTAGGACTTCTTCACAATCCCTTTACCATTACAATTAAATTAACTTTAGATAATATTATGCTTTATATGCCAGTACAAACACTGTTAAATCAATCCCTCTTTAAGCCTATATTCTAATGCACTTGCAAAAGATGATGTTGACAATAGATATTGTTTATAGAGAAGTGCTCTTTCTTGAAAAATGTTTACTATTCAATGTCACCATTTTTCCCCTCTTTTCAAAAGCTTCCTGCAAAGGCAACCAAATATTTTATGTTTGATAATGAGTTAAGTCAATGAACAATTCAGCAGCAGATGAAGATGAAGATGATGGAAAAATAATGAGTTGCTTTCAAAAAATATAACATTAGTTAATTTTCAGATAAAACTTCAGAAGTTGACTTCACCAACCAACTTGTCATCTTACATGTGGTAATGGGGTAAAGGCAGCAAGCAAATTTCTTTAAAAGTTACACACAAAAAAAGTAATACACAATTTCCTATACCATTGTCTTTGAAATAAAGATAAAAAAGACATAAAACTGAATAAAAAATGGTCACCAATGGTCCTTGGTAGACATTTCTCAAAACCTTTGTATTCAGCCTCAGCTCAGCTTTATACTCATGATAGCAGCCGTCGGCGTAAAATCTGTTGCATTAACATGCATCCATATGTGACAACAGCACCGCAAATCTAGCTGACAAAGGCCTGTTAAAAATTTACGCATCATCTGGACATTCACGCGCAAAGTGACCGGCATTTCCGCACTTGTAGCAGTTTCCTCCGCGTCCACCGCCGCCGCCACTGCTGCGTCCGAATCCTCCACCGCGGTCATCTCGACGTTCCTGGGGACAGTCTCGGGCAATGTGGCCTTCCTTGCCACAGCTGAATAATTTGAAAATTGAATGATCAGAATTTATTTTACATATTCATAAACATATATAATTTTACATGAACATAGTTCCAGACCCATTTGTAAATGGCTAAAAAGGACTATCTCACAGATTGGTTTTCTAACAATAAAATGACGATAATAGATTTGTAAAACCCTTGAGACTAGAATAGCTTTCTAATACTGTTGATAACTGTACAACAAAGAGGAGGTATTTTTAGATACAATCATCACATGGGTCTTCAGAAACATTTAACCGCTATTGTGATGGGATACTCATATGGTGCATGAGAAAAAATACCCACATTTTTTTTTTTATAAACCAGCTATGCCACAGAAGCACCCACTGACAGAAAGGCTACAGAATCGCCCACTGGAGGGAAGGCTCACTTCATATTATCAAATGAATACACTGAATTTCAGCATCATAGATGTAAATATCTTGCAATAATTGGTCTTCATTTCCGAGACAATGATTGTTAGTATAAAATTTTTGACATCTTTTATTCCCAGAGCACAAACCTCTGAACAAGTTCCCAATAGACCTACTCCCTGCAATTTTCTCAATGCCATGCTACTAGCCAACACATAGTCTGTTTAGGATGTCCTGACCTTCAAAATATCTGTTAAGAGTGGGCAGCCACCTAATCTTTGTCATTTTCAAGCAGAGACGGGCCATGTGATTTCAAATTCTATGCCCATACCATTCGGCCGTGGAGATCTCAAGATCACATGAATAAGTATAGACAAAAACTTACTTGTAGCAATCTCTGTTGCCACCTCCAAAGCCTCCTCCACCACCACCACCACCACCACGCCTTTTCTCTGGGCAATCTCGACTTATGTGGCCTTCCTCACCGCAGTTGTAGCAATCATTGCCGCCCCGCCTCTGTCCACCACCCCCTCTTCTGTCCCTGTCTCGGTCCCCTGCCTTTGGACATTCCCTGGCCCAGTGTCCAGAGTCACCACAGTGAAAGCAGCCATCACCACCACCACCGCCACCACTTCCTGGAATAAATATAATGTAGTTAGTAAAACAGGTCAGTTTTGTAATCATAGATCCAGATTAGCGGCATATTTTTCTAACTACCTTCATAAATGCTTCTTTAAACCCAATATTGTGTGCACTCTTTAGGATACAACTTATACTTTTTAAAAAAAAATAAAAAGGTATAGGGCCGCGTTCTATCAAATATCTATCCCATGTGTATCAAGATCATAATTACTCTGGCTAACAAACTCAATCACATGATTAGTTATTGATGAAATGAAAAACTGCCATATAATCAGTCAACTCACCTGTTAGAATGACTTAACTATTTCATCTTATTGATATATTTATAAAACCTTGCTAATTAAATGGAAATGAACGTAAACAAACAGATCATCTCTGTGCCATTAACCCAAAATGGTTCCCTTGTTAATGTTTGTATAATGTTTAATGCATTATAAACACTTTTCAGTCACAGCTTTCATGGATCCACCAGCACTAGGCTAGGGCTCTGAAATGACTTGCCAAAGGTCACTCCCACGAAACCCGAGGTGTCCGTGGGGTTCGATCCCAGGACCCTCAGATTTCTATGTGATTGTCCGCCATATTGAACCATTTGGCCACACAGGGCCCTGGTAATCAGTGCCTTGTCCCAGGGCATTTCATCATGATGAGAAATGAGAGATGATGGTTGGTTGTACTTATAAGTTATAATGAACAAAACACAAAAGTAGCTAAATAGCAACATTTTCACCCTTTTTCAGTCGCATATTGGTATCATTTCTTTATTTTGTTGGTGTCAACAGACAATGAATTTGAAAGCGAGTGTTGAATTTTGTTTTTGTTCAAATGAATCTTAAATGTGCTCTTTTTGAGTTAATGATGAATTTCTTCGTGAAAGACAAATTGTATACTTGAAACCAAAATATTTTTATTTTGATATCTGTTTAAGTCCAACCATAGCTTTCCTTGATGAAGTTTATTCTTTTAATGAACATTCTTTTTTCTTTTTCCCCCATAGCTTTGCTTGATGCCGTCATTTTGTTTTAACAAATAAAGTTATTTTCTTCAAACGAATTTATTTGACGATATGGTACAAGTGCAAAGAATTGTTTTTAGGGATTGTAATGATAAAAAAGAAAGTTAAGTTACGCAATATGCTATTTCCCAAATTTGGACTTGTAAATAACTTCCTCAAATTGTTTACGATACTTTGTAGTGAACTTTATCTTCCCCCTTTGTCTCTCTACTTCAACTGATCATAATCTAAGTATGATTTCAATTCCCTTGGCCTCAATAACATCTTTCTGACACACAAATTTTAGTACGAAGTTCTAACCTCAATTTTCCGACTTTAGTGAGACTTTTATAATAGCAAAGTCTTTCATTACCCCAGTCTCGATCTCATCTGCAAGAATACTCCTCATTATCCTCATTATACATGGGTAAAAGTTCAGAAAAGTGAAAATACTGAAATTTCAAGTTGGGGGCCGCAGGGCCCCCGGTGGGTACAGGGCAACGCCCTGGCTGGGGGGGCAGGGGGCCGGAGGCCCCCAGAAGCTCCTGGATTTTAGCATATCGGAGTGCAATCTGAGGCCTTTAAATATACTTAAACATTGATATTATTCTCTACATTTTGAAGGTGAAATAGATGACAACACTACAAATCAAAGGTTCAAAAGTTAGAAAAGCAGAAAGTTGATCTACACAATGTCAATTTATTTTCACAATCAGTAACTACAAGATGAGAAAGTTACTAATCACCCAAAAGTCACTTAAAATTGACAGGATCTCAAAAATCTCTACTGAATCGTGTCTAGGAATGATTTTTCTTTTCAAAAACACTTTTTGGTTTATCAAAATCCGTCAATGCAATCAGAAACAGCAAAGAGTTTCACAAAATTCTGCATAAAATTTCACCATGACATTCCTGACATCCACGGACGGATGCACGAAACAGGTAGTTTTTAGCAAATTTTCACTAATTCCTCCCCGAAAATATCCAAAAGCCACATACCTTCGAAAGATATGTCCATTCTCTTTCGATATGATGCGGTTACAACATCGGGCATCGGACACAATTCACATTTGCGATATTAACAATAAATATTTACTGTTTGACGTTTGGAGTCGGCCATTACTTTTTCTAATCGGAGTAAATAAATAACGTTATCCCATTGGTTGTCAAAATTAATTCGATTGATTCGGCAATTATCATTGTTTTCTTAACCAATGGGATGACGTTATTTATTTACTCCGTTTAGTGAAGATAACAACAACAATTTGACCTGCCGGTCCTTGGATTTCAGGAATGTCATGGTGAAATTTTACGCAGAATTACCCCCTCCCCCCCCAATTTTCTCCTCGAATTTATGCGATTTGGAAAAACGGCCCTGACGAAGATCGGAAATACGGAATTCCGTCATAATACGGAAAACTTTTATCCATGATTATATCAAATCCTGTGGTCCTTTTTTTCCTTAAATGTCATTTTCAACATTTACCTCATCTCAAATTTGCCTACTTGTTCTTCTCCCCACATCACCCTACATCTATATCTGCGAAGACATGTCTTACTATGCAAGCCCAAGCTTCAAATACAACTCACTTTGATCAAAAGCCTTTTCCTTTCTAAAGACTGGCAGAATTGACTATATCTGTATCTGCAAAGACATGACTTACTGTCCAAGCCCAAGCTTCAAACATAATAATTTTGGGCTCATCAAAAGATGCTCCCTTTCTAAAGAGTCGCGGGATTGACAATATCTGTATCTGCTTAGACATGACCCACGTGTGCCGTAGCTTCAAATATAGTCAGTTTGGGCTTAACAAAAGTCTTCCTTTCATCTATACATCTCAGTGTTTCCCACAAACAGTCTCAACCTAGACAATCCCAAGTTTCTGGTGGCTTCATTTCATTTTGACCAATAGCAAGCATTTACACAATAGACAGGGGGTGTGCCGCTGACTGCATCATCAGACAACTATAGCTCTCTGCCGAGCTACAAACCACTTACTTCTTCCACCGCCACCACCACCATAACCACCACTTCTCGATCCCCCATAATCATTTCGCCTCTGCCCCCTATCTCCGTAATCGTCCCTGCTTCTCGACTTATCGCCACCACCACTCGGACAGTTTCGGGAGAGGTGGCCAGGCTCGCCACAAGTGTAACATGATCTATCTCCCATCTTTATCGTTTACAACTTTCGTTTCACTTCAAAACTTTTCTCAAGTCTACCTACAGCACAACAAGCATTTCATTGTCAAACCACATCTCTCTAAACCTTCTATCTCAAGACTTCTTGCCAACATTTCAGTTTTCAGTAGAGGCACTGAAATCATGACATAACTGACAGCATTCAGAGGCCTCAAGTTTACAAACATTCTCTTTTCTCCAAACATGTTTTGACCGTTAAAAAATCAATCTGTTTTGCTTGCTTGATAGCAACAGTCTACTCGTCCAATGATACATTCGCTTTCTCTGTCAGTTTTCTTCACATGCTATACATTCTCTACCAAATCTATTTCATTACAACTAAAGCCTTTCCCCTAAATGGATATTTATGACGTTTCCAAATTGAAAGCACAAACAGAGCCCCATGATGTGAGTTTTACATTTTCTTATAAAATTGAGTTATCTACCTTTTATGAACAATTTTTCCTTTTGTCAAAATGGTTTCTTCTGCAGCAGATTCAGCTAAAGTGATATATTTTGGAGCAGGAAGTTAGAACACTTTCAATTAGAAATAACAATTCAAAGATAATTAAACAAGTGTTTAAATCAATACCCCAATCCCCTTTACCTTCAATATGGGAAAGTGATCATAATCTAATCAAAGGGAATTCCAGAGACCAATTTGCCAAGCCTACTACAATCTTATACTGGATATTTTTTCTTATTTCCCCAACAAATAAACCAGATTCATCAGATCTTTAAACTTCCATGGATGTTTTTATGAAAATCTTATACCCGTGCTAGAAGCAATGCTTATTGTCCCAGACTGAAAAGGACAAATTAAAACTAGACTAGAATGCCCATGTATGATTTTCCTTTTCATGTTAAATAATCATCATCGTTTCAACTTGTACCTTTTAATGGATTCTTTTTAGCACTGCTGTCACTGTCAACACACTGGTTTTCTCTATGTCAGTCTGTGAAATAAAATGGAATATATCTATATCTTACATGTATACTTTTGAAAGATAACAATCCGAAGCTATAATAAAAAAAGAGACCATAGAAATATCAAACATCTTTGTAGGTCTTGCTTGAACTAGTGATGGACTAGCAACCTGGAGACCTTTGGCAAGACATTTCAGAGACCGGGACTCATACTGGTGAATCCAATGAAAGCTGTAATATAACTGAAAGTTGTTGACAAAATATCGACCACTATGTGACAATTTTTTAGGCCTGTTATTCTTGGTGTACAGTCTGGCTGAAAATTACTTTTAAAGGCCAAGTTTAAAGGATTTATTGCCGCTTACTTACAAAGTTTTTCCTAGTTTATTCAATCTGCCAGGTATGCTATATTTACATCTGGGCTTTATGCAAGTTCTCATCATAGACTCACTTGAACATCTGCCTTAGATCATAGAGGTATCAGGACCAACGCAACGTGGACAAACATGATTCCTAAGGAAATGACCGTCGCATCTCATAAATGCCGGAATCCAGCTCGGGCCAGAAATATAGAGGGCCTGTACTACAGGCATGCTATTTTCCTGGCCTTAGCCAGATTTTAGCTTCGACACAGTATATGTGGTCTCATGTCCAAATGATTGCTCATTGTTTCATTAAGTTTGTCTAGCCTAGAGATATTTTTCATATATGAGCTGGGCCTTGGAAAACAACAGAATCTTTTGACTAATTTGCTCATATGTTACAGATGCAAAATCAGTGGCCTAGCCTACATCAACATTCATCATATTTTAGTTAAACAAGAGTCAATTCAGGTTAATTAATGACAAATGTTTTACATGTAAACAGTCAGCATCTATATAATGTTAAAAACCTTGATAGAGCCTCTATCTACTCCTTTCAGTAATTGGTAAAGCTTCAAGCTTAAAATTATGTCTCAAAATGAGGGATCTGCAACACAAATCTGTAAAACCAATGCACAAAACCATTGGTTAAAGTTGAAGAATTTCAAAATCCTGAATTCTGTAGTTCATTATCCTGAAAAGGCATGTTTACTATAGCATTATATAGGGACAAAAAGTCTCATAATCCTGAAATTCAGGAATAATCCTGAAAACCTTCACCAATGCAAAACAGAAGATTGACTCCTTATAAGAATTTTGTCCCGTTTCCAATATTCAACATATATGTTTTTCATTTCCTTTCGTGGTAGACCCAAAACTCAGTGGTCCCGGGTTTGAGCCCGAGACCTCTGGTTTTGTGGGAGTGGCCTTTGGCAAGTCACTTCTAAACCCTAGCCTAGTACTGGTCATTCGGAACACCTCGGCCATTTCTTAAAATAACCTCGGAGGTAATGGGGAGCCATTTTTTAAAGTAGGTCAGCAACGAAGGGCCAATCGTATCAACTCGGCAATCCCCGTCACAAGCCGGGGATTGCCGGAAAGAGCTGATTGACAAAATATGAAACAAAGATGTTTTCATCTTAAATGAAAAGGGTAAAAATACCATTCAATTTGCATGTATCTAAATACATATTTAGTGCCTGTGTGCATTTTGCGTTATCCGCCGGAAATAAGGCGAATTACCCCAGGATTTCTGGTGTATTCATGTACTGCCTACGAGGTATATCTACCGACTTGTTACGGGGATTGCCGAGTAGATACGATTGAGTACTGGTGTATCCAAGAAAGCCGTTTCAGAACTGAAAAATGTAGGAACGGCCCTGACGAAGAGGACCCATATGGCGAGGGTTCAATGCAAGGCTATAGCAAGTGCTTCACAAACGTGAAGCACTTACTATAGTATTGCACTGAACCCTTGATGGGAACTGTGTCAGTTAATGACTTATCTTACCCATACTTTTCAATTAAGGCAATTGCACAACTCCATTTACATTGAAGGAGTTGACAACAAAAACAGGGACTCCGCCACAGAATGAATGATATTCATCTCCATGAACCAAGGATAGGTCTTGGAATTGACCGAGCAGCTAGAGTGGTGGCTTCCTCCTTTTTTATACATGTCTGCCTGGCGTCATGGTTACAGGACTGAGGTAACAATCATAATCATGCCCCCCCCCTCTACTCAAGGACTCGGATATAAGACAAGCAAAATTACCGTGTACAGAAAAATCTAATGCTTGAAGCAGACAACTGATATTATAACCATGAAAATGCATGTTTCAATCATTTCTTAGGAAGCAAGGAAAGCAACCCCTACTACGAGAGGGCTACTAAATCTAATAGCATACCTTACATGGTCCAAATAGGAAAATCTGAAGGTTTTCATTGATACAATTTATTAACTCTATACCACATTTGATCAGGCCTTGAGTGATAGATAAATGACGAGTTATGAGATAGTTAAGTTATAGAATCTTGAACCCATAGATTTTTGCGTCATCCGTTTTCAAAAGCCTTAAAAATACCTGCTAAATTTAATGACAAACGTTAATCAGTGTATCATATCAATTAAATCACATGGCAGCCGCAAATTATATTTACAGAATCATAAAGTCCGTTCCAGCACTAAAGGGTCAACATACCAGAGTTGGAACCTCATGGATATACATCTTTAACAAGGTTGATTTACAGGCACACAAGACACCAACTTTACCTTGTAAAGTCCTTAAGTCTCATCCCATGAAATTTTCATTCAAATCTAGCATTGTTCCAAAGTGAATGTTGGCCAATATTATTGAAACAAGACGGGATAAATTGGCTTTATAGCACCTACTTCTTTTGGCGACTTCATATAATGCCACTGAAGAAGTGAAAAGTATCAACCCAATCATCAGTGAAGTTGATGCAAAACAAAATATGTAAAAACTTAACCAAGATGTGGTGCCGTCACAAGGGCAAGTCGCATAGCTTGCACAATTCCTTGAAAATAGATGCATTTTTGGTGCCAATACACTGCAGCCTCATTATAACATGGTCATCTGGAGCCATGATGCTCAACCCACATTAATAGTGGGGTTGACAAGTATAATGTGGGGGCACTTCACAAAACATGTTCAAAAATGTCAACCCCTTTGTTTATAATCTATTGACAAATGATAGCCAACCATACCTGGGGCTTTACATAACATTTAAATATGTATACTGGGCAGAAAAGCAGTTTGAACAAAAAATATTTGTCAATAACCCAAAAGCTTTTAAAAATAAATGGGAATTTGCCAACATATTGGCAGAAACCACCTTTGGGTCCCTAATACACTTTCAAATAAGAATGCTGCAATTTCAATAATTTATATATTCTGGTCATGGTTGTAAAGAAAAGGAATAAAGTCGGGAAAACAAAAAAGTCAAGAAATGTGTTGCTGTCATACAAAGTATTTTAATGTCCATTCAAAAACACAAGCACATAACATCATCTATGTGACAAATTATGTTTTAAGAAACGGAGCCCAAAATTAACTTCACTGTTTAAGAGAAATAAGAATCAAACAATTCAACCATGAAAAGGTTCTCATTTAAACTTGTTTTTAACATGCAAAGAATATGAAATTGTTGAAATAATGACGAATTGTTATTTCAAAAAGGGCTTCATAAGTTGAATCACAATAAAGGATGATTTTACCAAATACTTTCTCCCACATGAAAACTTAACACACATTTTTATTCATTATTCTAACTTCTTTGTGACAAAAAAGTGACAACTTTGTATACATGTACAAAAATATCATTATTACATTAACTGTAATACGCATACCCCTTCCGAAAATAACAAGCTGCTTCATAAAATGTCAACAGGCATACACAAAGCACAGAGGGACCAGATTCACACTGCACTTGCCTGACCACGAACCGATTTTAAAAAAATAACCCTAGTAGTTTTCCTTCCAAACATATTTCAAAACCACTTCTCGTTGAAATACCTAGTGTGATCATTTCAGACATCACAAATATCACAGATCTACCAATATCTTGGAATACACATAATACTTGTTCCCCTATAACTTGCAACTCTGATAACATCATGACTAATGCCTACAAACATCCATGTTACCAGGCATATAATATGCAAAGGCATGAAATGTCACAAGTCTCTGTACATAAATTCTCATTTCAGATTAGCAGGTACAGCTCTCACGAACTGCACATTGATAATACTTTTAAAATTTAAAGATGTTTTGATTTATTGCTTATACAATATAATCCCTAGTTTACTAGTTTAATTATTAACAATAGTTTTATTGTAATCCAAATTTGAAATGCTTCCTGTCAAAAAAAGATTTTTCTACAAAACATTTAACATGTAAATCAAATCATTAAGAAATTGGGAGACCAAAATTTTATCTATTTACTACCAACTTCAAAATTTCCTCAACAGCCAACAAAAGAATCTAAAGCTAAATCCCATGAGGGCCTTGGATCACGTTTTGGTATAAGAACAGCAGACAAGCTTCATGTACTTGTTGCTTTTGCAGGCCACATGGCACATATGCTGCCAACTACATCATTTAAACTCATACTGGCGGGCAGCCTATACAGATTAACCAAGTCTAAGCAGTCTCGCACTCCCTGGCAAAGTGGCCAGGTTCGCCACACTTGTAGCAATCTCCACCACCACCACCTCCACTTCTCTGGCCACCTCTGCGATCCCCTCCTCTGCTGCTACCGTCGGGACAATCTCGTGAAATATGGCCCTCCTTGTTACAACTGAAATTATAAAATGCAACAACCATTGTAAAGACCTTTCTCAAAATTTCTCCTAGTTCGGCATTTCATCCTTTTCAGTTATAACACAGAAAAGCTTTTGTGCTTTCAAACATATGATTTCAATTGATTGACTCAACATATGATCAAACAAAACTTAAAGTGTTCAACTAGATTCTCTCTAATATCTTAAATCAATTCTTCAAATAAACAAATTTTATTATAAAGATCTTGCAAGATCTTGAGTATTCATCTTTGTTTAAATGCCATGTCACTAGTATTTCAGTTATTTTACAGAATTCCTTAATTTAACAAGTACTTGAAGGGCTCCAACATTCCCTTGGAAAACAAATCTTGGGTAAAGATTGAAGAGGGGACCCCACTTCCATCCTCCACCACTGAACTCCCAAATGTCTTTCATCAACCGTTCCTGCACCAACAAGTTTACAGGATTAGAATCTTTTACATCTATTAAAAGATCAATCACTGTAATTAACATTATCTAAGCAAAAAGTTTCTTTAAAGGAAAGCTGTTTACTTTATGAGAAAACTTTGTGCATGTCCAGATATATCTTATTTCCAGACTTGTACTTACTTGTAACATGTCCTGTTGCCACCGCCGCCACCACCACCACCATAGCCTCCACGTCTCTGTTCTGGACAATCCCTGCTGATGTGGCCAGGTTGTCCACAGTTGTAACAATCCCCACCACCGCCGCCTCCTCCACGGCGTCCACCACCACCTCCACCACTGGGACATTCCCGACTGAAGTGTCCAGATTCTCCACAGTTGTAGCACTTTGTGTCTGTACAAAAAAATATGTCAAGTTTGAGAGATATGTCAACATACATTATCACTTACCCAAGGTGTGATAACCATATCCAATATCTATTTGCCAGTACAGAAGTTACAGACCAGTACAGAAGTTGCATATTTCAGCAAAGTGTTTTAAAAGCACAAGTGTGTGTGTTTACCTTGATAAGTATCACAGTTAAGATATTTATTGTGGCCTTTCATAAGTCAAATTTTAACACTTCTTTTTTAAATTTTGCATGACGGAGTCTATTGTCCCATGATCCTTTTTGTCCATAACATAAGGATTTTTGTTCCTTGTATCCAGAGGCAGGGTCTTAAGGCGCAAGTTTGGGAATGGACATAATTGACAACTTCAAAGATATCTTAGATCCATGAAAAGATCTGGAATTGACATTGCGTCTTCACCAACTTGATTTTTCACACAAAGGACACTTCCGCAAAACCAGAAGCAAAGGTAGAGTTTTTACGGTGACCCCAGATTTCTAAGGCCACATTCTTCAAGAACAAAGTTAAAAAATCTGAAATATCAATTTTGGTACCTAAATCTTTAATATATGCACCACTCCTGGAAAACTAAACTATCCAAAAGATGTTTCAAATTACCTCTTTGTCCACCATAGCCACCACCACCTCCCCTTCTGTCTCCATAACTTCCACCACCACCACCACCTCGGCTCCCACCGCTTGGGCAGTCACGGGAAATGTGCCCCTCCTCTCCACAGTTGTAACATTTTCTGTCACTCATATCTGTTGTTTAAATGTTTCTTGAACTCTGGTCAACCTGTAACAAATTTCTTTTTGTTAGTTTTCCATTTAACCTTCTTAATGGTGTCAGTTTATATCAATAATTTTTGGGCAACCATTTATTAAGTCGTATAGTATTCGTTTTTTTCTTGGAGGGCAAGATAATTTACTCATCATAAGTACATGAGTGAAAGTTAAATTCAAAAACCTGAAACCTATAGTTCATTATCCTAAAAAGGCATGTTTGCTATAGCATTATATAGGGACAAAAACCTGAAATTCAGGAATAATCCTGAACACTTTCACCCGTGTAAGTAAAACATAATGGCCAGGGTTTTCCATTGACCAATGCTACTTAGGGGAATTTTGGCCCAATAGATTGGAATTGAAAATGGAGAATAATGACCTTCAGGGGCCACATATAACAATAAGAAACTCCATATAATGACAAGTGAAAAAAGATATTTTTTCAAGTGATGAGAAAGACTGAAATAATTAATGCAAATGTTATTGGTGCAATCACTTGTATAATGCACTTATATTGAATACATTCCTTAAATTCTATGTACAAATTTATCACACACAATTGCTACTATGACTAAATAACACACTTTCATGGAATAGAAAATTGGAGAATGCTTCATACTCCCATTTATCAATGCCCCCTTAATATACTGGTTAGTTTCAGATTTGCAGCCATACGAGTCATTAACCCAATGGACAACAAATGTTATAAACACATCTGTACTTTTCAAGTCGGCATGAAGTCATGAAACAGGACATATGTCACATTCCTCCATTTTTCCAAATGAAATTCAAAGCCCAATAGCCATTACTTACCCGACTTGGTTTTGGAACACATGTTTTAAGACACACAGGGTTTCTCTTGATTCCCATTGTTGTGGTATAAAACTGTTGTCAGTCTCTTTTACCAATACCAAAATCGAGTCTTACCAGCTAATGCAGAGCTAAGAATCATCAATTAGACGTCATTGTAAAAAGACCGATATTAATGAATGATTAGGAAATACATCAATCATCTGCAATTTTCATTCAATATTGGAAATTTCTCCAAATTAACACTTGTAAGGAAACATCAACTACTAGCTAGTCGTAAACATTTGAGGCACCAAATCAATCAGGGCCAAAAACACATTTTCAAATGTAGGAAAAATCCAAACCTCTACCAACAATTACGATAGACTAAATTGGTTTTCCGCTTTACCTTTTCAGTAAAGTGCAGGGACTTATTATGTACTATGATATTTCTAATGTTACCAAGCACACAAGGGGAATGACTCTTGAGAGAAATCTTTCTTTATATGTTCCTCGAAGATAAATTGTATCTTCGTCCAAAGGTACAGTAGCTCTCTCACAAAACTATCAGTCTAGTATAATGAGAGACTACTAGCAATATCAAATTTGTCTGAAGAGAGTACTGCATCACAGATAGTATTTACTTTGGAGTAATTCCCCTTGTTATTAAATGGATACTGGCCATATATGTCAAACGATACATGTCTCGTGTTCCGAAACGACTCACGCAGAGCACGTGTTGTGAAAAAGCATGCCGCGATATCGAGTTTCGTACAAATTCCGATTTACCATTTGCATTTACAAAAAAAGAACGAACAGAACTTTATTCAGAAATAGACTTTATAAATTAATTATCAAACAAGTTCCATGATGTCAATCAGTCATCAATAAATAAATTGAACAACCTCGTGTACATGCCTCCCCACCCACCATAAATCGTGCAAACCCAAATCGCTTCCAATTCCAACCATAATTATACAACAAATAGATAGTAACAACTCACACCAACTATCACTCACTACTAAGCTAATATCTATTAATCTTTTGAATGCTAAAAGGTATCAAGTTTTACGAACAAAGTCGAAATTTATTCTCTCTTACCTAAATTTCGTCTCGACTTCAGTTCCACCACGCTAGATAGTAAATGATTCTGCACACGGCTCTTACCCTAAATATCGCCTTTTTTGCACACGAACCCAAGACAAAAAGCGCGCCTTTAACTTATGCTGGTCCCACGCTTGAGTCGAGGCGCAGGGACCAGGCTATCTTTTTTTACTATTCGCTCACTTGAATGTTCGCAACCCAAACGCTTTTTAGATATTTAATTCCCACCAACAACATTTTAGCCCCTCAGAACTGAAAAATCGCATGAATATAATTGAAAACGGAAAAATTCCAAACTGTTCTCTAATATGATGCTATTCAAATAAACGAGTAATTTGGTTGATTTCAGATAATTATCTTAACATTATTTCTAAATCATTAAAGTATTATTTACCTTCCTATTGTCATGTGTAATTGTTATTAATCATTTTCAGAATGAGTCAAACCAGGAACATCTTCGTTTCCCTTCAGTATTTAATCATTGTACCAGTGCGCTTGTTTTAATGCACATTTTCAAAACTTAGAATGCTGGAAAATTTTCATAAAATGGCTTATTGTGTCGTCTGCTTTCCATAACCTTAAATATCTGCGTAATTTTGAAGGAAAGATACTCAGAGAAGCATACAGATTGGATCATAGGCCAATAGCCAAATTACTTGGCGGCTGGCCTAGATATTACCTGTTTGTATAAGCATGGAGACGGTTCCAGCACATTTAGGGTTTATGAGTGCAGACTGTTGTGACAAATGGAGAACGTTAGAACTTAGAACACACGTATATATATATTAGTATGTTAAATGGATAGGTACGTCTTAAATGTTCCTTATCATACCATAGGCATAACATTTAGCACACCTGAGGGAACAATTGAAAGAAAGCGAAAAGACAGACAGGAGTGGAGGTGTATTTGTGCTGTCCTACATGCCAACAGGCATAACAGGCGGTGACTAGGTAATAAAGAAGGGTAGAGGTCGCCATGTTCGCTAAGCCTTTGGGTAAACCCATTGACATTCCTTCACAAGTCGACCAACCTGCTCAGGGGTCTACGTCATCAGAATCGACCGCTAGTGCAAAGCGCACCTGTCGAACACAATATGCAAGTTGACAGGAATGCTCGGATATGACCGATTTAATCAAACAACTTCCGGTTTGAAATAATCGCGATAATTTAAATCTAAAATTAGGATATTCAAAATAGAATTAAAAGATATTAAATGAAAAGTACTTGAATAAACCGATAGTCGAATAAAACGGCGCGGACATCGTATCGAGCATTTTCCATGTTTGTTAACCTTTTCCTTTAAAAAGATTAATTGTCAATTACCATTTCGGCCTTGGTGCATTGGATGAGCGTCGGCTTCTTGTACCAAAGGTCCTGAGTACGATGCCTGTTAGGAAAGCTGAAAATTGCCGGGACTAAAGAACGAATCGGCGCGAGTATGGGAAGTTAATTATTCAAGAAGCAGTTATCGAGAGTGAATTCAAAGAGCTTAAAGATTCCGTCAAAATCGACGTAAAATAAATAAATTCAAACTCAAATAACAGTTCATGGAAAATTCAAACAAATAAACGCATTTATTCTTTGACAGTCAGCCGAATTTCTATAATATGAAAAATTCCACGACAGAACAAGTCGGGAATTATTGAATTCACGCATTTTCTTGACTATCCATGTTAAATGATTGCGTCTAAATTCAATGTGTAATTCTGGCGTCAGTATAAAAGCTTGGTGATTCTTTAATTAGTGCCACCAACATCGTGTATTCGGGTGTCCCAGATTCGACCAAATGGAGTTTCCTTGGACAGGGCACTATTTGCTAGTCTAAAACTAACGTTAGTAGATTACAAAGACACGGTAAATAGCTGATCTATGACAAAGCTAGAGCATAACACATTTAAGGTAGATTGCCCATTATTATATATATCTGGCATTTTCAATTTATTCGTGCGTCCTATTCCTTCGGTCGTTCTCGGTTAACACCGGAACTATTCGCATTCAACCGAATGATCCCGGCCTCAACCGATAACGCCCGAATGAATCAGACGATAGAATGAGTTTCAAAATGGAGGATTATGGGGATTCTACCTTAAATGCTGTTGATACAGCAACCGATTGCCACATATGGGAATTTTGGATTGATTGGAAATGATAGCATATGCAAAAGCAGGCTACAAAAATATGTTTCTACGAAAACGTATTGTCTTTGAGGCTTAGGATGGAAACCAATGTGGACAAATTATTTTCACCATCCTCCATTTATTTCAAACTGACATAATTAATTTCCACTCAATTCACATATTTTGCAAACTGATCTACATGAGCACTACCTTCAAATAATGCGTAATTTTTGAATAAAGTTTTCCCAACTACTAGCATACATGTATCATTTGAAGTACATGTCAGGGCTTTTTTCCCTTCAATTGGGAAGAGGCACAAGCCTGTTGAATTTGGGAAATTTTATTGCTAAAATTGCTCAATTGGGAAGCCTAAAGCTGGTATAACTTTGAGTTTTTGGGAAAACTGCTAATTTTATAGAAATTTCCAATTAGGAATGTGCCTTTTAGGGAGTCTATTACATAACGCAAAAAAAGCTGCATGTACAAATGAAGACCTTTTCTTACGCAAGTCTTCCAAAAGGGATGGCCGAATATAATGCTCTGAGAACTTGTGGCCAGACCCTTTTGTCATAACTAGTACATTTCGAATAGTTACCTGTAGGAATTAGGTTTGACAAAATAATGTTTAAAGTAAAGTGGACAAACTATCATCATGTTTGAGGTGTTATTTTGGCAGCAGGAAGTAATATTATTCTGTTACGTTGCAATGCCCGGGAAAGACCCCATACGTAGATGCCCAATCCCAGCCAGGTAGAATCATAGTCATAGCCATGCAAATCCAGATGCCGTTAATGGGATTTGAACCAACACGGAGAGGAGATTCACCATGCGAATTCAAGTTCAGGGTACCGTTTTACTAAATAGTTTACGCTTAAGATTTGCGCAAGTTTAGATCAACAACTACTCTTAATTCAATATTGTGCTGTCATTGAAGATACTATCAATGTTTATCAGTTATGACTTCCGCAAATATTTTCTTACCTGGTACCCTGTTCTCTAACCAATAGGCCACGACAGTCTCCCTGTCGTCGCAATACTTTCTTACATATACGACGAGTGCACTTGATGGACAGTACACTAAAGTAAATATTCAGCACCACTAAACACTTTGGAGAGGGAAAGTTCCTCAGACTATGTCAAGTCAATGTTTACACAACAGTTCCTGCTAGTCCGATTCAAAACTAGGCAAAGTCAAAAATGAAAGCAATAGAATAAAGTTTGCATAACATTGCAGGACTTGTCCATTTTCCCATTCCGGATGAAACTCTCCTTATCCCACAATGCCTCTCATTATAGAATGGAAACGGTAAAGAAGCATTAAATTCTTTTTTACAAACATTTATTTAATGCTTTTTAAGCAATAAAGACGAAAAACCAAGAAGCAAGCTGGAAATAAAATAAGTCAACACAAAGATATCTTTATGCACAAGGGCATATTCTTTATTTCATCTTTTTCTAAAAAAGCAATTTTTCAATCTCCTCCCATACTCTATTCATCATTCTGGACATTTTAATACAAAACAAGGTTAAAATAATTCATTTTCATGATTGGCAACACTTAAAACGTTGGTTTGTTACATTGAATACGTTGTGACCAAAGGAAAACTTGCTCATAATTTGATAAATGGTCTACTGCAAGGGGATGTTATAAGATACTGGTTATATGAAGCTTATCTAAGAAGGTGATTCCTGTTCTCTCAAAATAATGTGTTACACGATCGTTACCACACACCAAAAGAACCGATTTCATATATTAAGATAGATTACAAGGCTCGGTTCACAGTCTCAGATTAAGGTCATGAAGACTACTTAAGTTCAAAAACTGGTTTAGATAAGTGGGACTATTTGGGTCTTTCACACAGTATTTCAAAACCAATATGATTGTATTCTTTAGAGTCGCCTCATCGAAATGATTCAAATGAATATTAACATTGTAGAGTTTAGAAAAGCTATAAAATAATAAGTTTGCTGCTGATTATACACATCTTAATCACACTTCCTTGAATCTTTATCTAATCCATTGCTTGATAAACCAGAATGATGCCTTTAAGAACCGCGTCAGGTGTTTATAAACACCACAGTTTTTAAGAAAATGAATGATACTCTTTATTTCAGAATTTTCTTTCTGAACTGATCATAACACAGAATCAAAAGGCACATCAGTAAAACAGGTATGAAACAATTCTTCTATTGGTCACAATGTTTTCATCGTAAATGATAATCACCAGTTTAACATTGCAAATGATAACCACCAGTTTAACATTGTAAATGATAACCAACAGTTTAACATTGTAAATGATAACCACCAGTTTAACATCATAAATGATAACCACCAGTTTAACATCATAAATGATAACCACCAGTTTAACATTGTAAATGATAACCACCAATTTAACATTGTAAATGATAACCACCAGTTTAACATCGTAAATGATAACCACCAGTTTAACATCGTAAATGATAACCACCAGTTTAACATTGTAAATGACAACCACCAGTTTATCATCGGCAACAAGTACAATACATGTAATAACATAACCACACATTTATCTAGAACTAGACAAAAAGCCCACCAATCCTTGACCTCCTACCAAACACAAAGCTGCCATGGAATGAATACTACAGTGGAAGGTTTTAGGCATTGCTTGACATGTAGTGAAAAGTTTTATAAAAATGTCTCTCTTATGGACAAGTTTATGCAAAGTGGGAGAGCCTTGGTATTCTTATTTTTAACTGCCTTTCTTCTAATATAAAACTGTGAAATCAACCCATTTAGGTATGAAATGCCAACTTTACAAAAGAAATCATTGCCACACAGTATCTAAAACCTTCCACCTCTCTCCTCCTAGCTACTTCAAATTTCCACAAACTTAACCGGTATATTCTATAAAACATCTATATCATATATAGTCGTACAAGATGCAATTAAACAACAAGAAGCCAAATTGAAAGTCAATTTAATTGAGCCTTGCAGAATTCAAGTTTATGAACTTGACGATGGCTAATAAATTGATCAGTTTGATGATTAAAGATTCTAAATGGTCAATATTCAGAATTTGTCTGTTGATCAATCAGACAAGGTTGACCATGATAACCTTGGTGTAGGTCAACCATAAAATACAAAAAAAAAATAAAATACACATAACAGAAATCTTTTAACTCCATTTTTAAAATTGAGACAAAAGTTTAAGATCCATTTCCTGTCATCCAAACTCCAAAGAAATCTCAATGGCATATGGCACTTTCACGTATACGGAGATCATATTCCCTGAATGGAAATATTGGCAAAATTTAGCCTGATCAGCCTTTCTGGGAGAAATTGACTTGTTTACTGAGGCCAAGAATGTCCTAGGCAATACATACAATTGATTTTACCACCGCTGAATAGCATTCAAATATGATCTATTTAGTAATTGGTCTAGATAAGGAGGTATAACCAGTCTTTAACGCTAATTGACAATTAAAGTATGTGAATAATCATACTCAGGAGGATTCTGATGAGTATCTACCATAGGTAAATACAACTCTTCTCTACACTTATAATATTCGGATTCTCTTTTTTTTTTTTTTTTTTTTATATGGGTTTTACATCACATCAACATTATTTCAGTTGTGTAGCGATGCCCGACTCTTAATGATGGAGGAAGACCCCATACTCAACTGCCCATAGGGGCTGGTCAAGGTGGGTAGAACCATCGGCATTCCGTAACTCAGTCGGGAGATCTGATTCTCTATGCAATATTATTCTTTCAATGTATCAAATGCATATGCACATTCTATCTACGTAAAAAAAAAATCTCATTCACTGGAAAGACTGAATATTTTATGTCTTTGAACATGCATCTTTTAGAAAATCAATGTACTTAAGCAATAATTTTCTACTTTGTGAAAACTAACAAGTTTTCATCTTGTTCCTTGCACTCATAACCGTCAACATTAAATGCGTTTTACATTGCATTAATTCATCAGGGAAAGTACTGAGTAAAGTATTAAACAAAAGTGTTGAATCTGATCATGATCAACATTCCAGCTTTGAACAAAATTACATTTTCAAAATGTTGATTAATAAAAATAAAATTTGGTCCTCTTTCACCAAAGACAACTCAAAATAAAAAGCATGTAGACTTGGTGCAAAAAAAGGCACTCAAACAAAGGACTCTAAATAGAAAAGCACTGATCGTGTCTATGTTAGTGTGAAAGCTACACATAGAGATTTGTTCTGTTCATATCCTACAAATCAAACTAAAGAAAAAGTCCAGCTCAGTTAACACTAACCTTTATAGAGCTGGAACCAACTTTATGTTTATGCAAATAGGTTAAATGCAGGCAAGCCCCAAATGAATTTGAGGCTGACCTGTGATCTAACCTGTAAGCTTCTCTGAGTATCTTTCTTCAGCAAAATTATGTGGATATTTAACGTTACAAAGATCAATTTTTGAAGAATTACCCAGCATTCTAAGGGTTAAAATTACACAAAGTGATTGGAATAGCTAGATCTGTGTTTATAATTGTCCATCATTATAATTAACAAGATAAAATCACTAAAAATATAGTTGAATCATTAGGCACTTTAAAACATACACAGCATCTCTGTCACCCTCCACCTTCAGTCAACAACTTAAAAACACAATGCTTGTAGAAAAAAGTTTAAAAATAAAAACATTTCAAACAACTACTCATTTTCCCATCATTTTTTAAAATGTGTACAGTAAAGGTGTACAATGTTACTGAAATCAAATAGTGCTGGAATACCGCAAGACAAAACCTGGTCAACAATTTTCAACAAGCATGAAGCAACTTATTCTCCATCATAGATATAACACATTGATATCCAACATAGTCATGGCGAGAGAAAATGAATTGCTCAAACAAAAAACAGTCTGATCAGATAACAAACCATGCTTAAGTAATTCAAAACCTACTTGATTTTTGAAATATCACCACAGATCATACATAGTACAAACTGCCCCGTTGTACACATTTGAAAATATTTAAGGAAAACGTTCCATTACAAGAAAACATCTGATTTTATTTCTAGATATTAAACAGTCTTAAAAAGACCGCAGCCTCCTAAAAGTAACTTGATCAAAGGATGGGCAGAAGTCAGTGAGTTTCATTACAGCCTCATCCGCGGTAATCCTCATACATATGCCGATTCTTTACTTTACTCGTCAGCATATCCGGGGCAGTCACGAGCAAAGTGGCCCATCTCATTACAGTTGTAACATTTTACATCCCTCTTCTCCGTCTCCCGTTGTTCGGTACAATCCCGGGCAAAGTGACCCATCTTGCCACAACCATAACACTCCACATCCTTGGGGCAGTCACGAGCAATGTGATCCGCTTCACCACACCTGGAGAAATAAATAAAAGGCGAACTGTCAGGAGTTTCATTAATATTTGCACTAGGATTTGCAAAAGTAGGCGTGGATATTTGGGACCTTATAAGTAGATTTATCATTAAATGGAGCAAAGTAGCCAAGGGGAAGTCCTTGGCTCCGACTAATAATGAAACCTCTGACTACGCAGAGGTCTACATAGGCCTCAAATCAAATACCAGTGTATCATTTAACTAAACAACTTAACATGAATAGTTGCCCTAGTCAAAACTGACAATCATGGATAGTATCTTTAATAAAGCTACAATATTGCAATGTTACATATCAGTAGAAGCCTCTCGGAGAGACAATTTCAATGATGTGTTACTTTGCAATACTGCATGGCCAAATATTGAAAAAAGAGGAACTGCTGTTTTGAACTTTCGCCCAATTTAGCATAAAATGTTTGGTAAAATGGTACCCAGTTCTTTGCTTAATCCTTTGTTGTATGCCTCATCAAAACAGTTCTGATAACCTCGATATAGTTTTAGAGAAATGGAGTGAAGAAGTAAGTCTAATAAATACTGTTTGTATCTGAGCCCTTGCTGTTGTTCACCTACACATCAATACACACATTACATGAATTACAATTAGTTATAATTGATAAGATATATAGTGAACAGTGCACAAGAAATTTTAAGATTTAAGACGTTTATCTTATGTTATAAATGTTTTATTTTTCCTACAGATTAACACAAACAGCTTTAAAGTGACCATTACTTGATCTAGTAATTTTTATTTCACATTTGTTCATGAACATCTTTATCTCATTTTATTAAATTACTTCTCCACGGCTAACCCTCTACTTTGAGAAATACTGTTATATTTTATCAACTTCTTGTTGTAATCTTCATTTTGTCAAAGTTGTATGTTTGCTAATATATCATAAGTGTAAAAATACAATACTGGGAATAGAAGTGTTACATGAAATGAAGTTTTTCAAACAAAAAATAAAAGACTTTTATCCATTTAATGTATTCAACAAAATACTATTCTGCCAAGGAATGAAAATGAAAAGATAATCAAAATATCGGTTTGGTGTCAGATTAACATCAAATCTGAGAGCTAAAATAAATTCCGTAAGTTACATGGTGTCCATTTTGTATTAATAAAATCTAAACACTTCTGAAATCATTGACTTATAAAAAATGATTCTTTCAACATCAATGTTCTTATTAAAGTCGAGTAAAATAAAAATAAAAAATATTTTTCTAAAAAGTTTGATTAAGTATAGAAATGTGGACACCGTAACTTACAGAGTCTCCACTACAATAAGTTTCTATTTTACAATAAATACCAACTGTGGAAACTAGTAAAAGAGTTTAACAGTTCCTTTCTTAATTATGAACATGTTAATTGCAAAGTATTGTTTGAATTGCAACTTATAGTAATAGTAGAAGCTGCAACATCATGAAAAAGCGTAAGTTACGAAGACACAAATTTCAAAACCCTAAAGACGTTTTGCAGTTTACTAGATCTTTAATGAAAATAATCATAACATAATACACATGTTTCAGATGGAAAAAATGGTGAAATAAATACTTGAATTCACACATAGACAAGTAAGCTAAAATTTATTAAAATATGTGAAACAATCACTGAAAATGATAGTTAAACACACTGTCCAATTATGTCAGCAAAAATGACAAACAAGGGTTTTTCCTCCAATGATGAAAAGGTCTGTTATCATCTCGTTCAGATCCAAGACTTGCTGCTTTCACTGAAATCCTCTGGCATTTGGATCACCTACAACATATAATATCATATGAATAACTATTTGGGAAAAAAAAAATAAAAAAAAATGCATCACACCTTTAACTAATTCCACTCTATGGGATATTGTGGTTGTTACAAATTGACAGCAATAGCAGACACCATTAACACTATTTCTAAATAACATTTTCTGTGTGATATTTAATAGAAACAATGGTGAAGAAAGGAAAAAAAGTTTAAAATTGTCACCATTGCAAACGTTTTTTCTAAAAGTGAAACAAAGGTATTTGACCAGACTCTCATTACGTTCGTTACAAAAGACACCATGGTGTCTGTGTAACGAACATAATTCAATGAAATACCGCTCCATAATTGTTGCGAGTAATAAACAAATCTAAAACCATAGCTTGACAATAAATAAATAATTACCAAGGACTACTTACAATAAAAACATTTTTCTGCCTTGTAAGTGATCCATCAATTCCTCTCATGACAGCTTGTACGTTTCAATGGACACCATTTTGAGGAAGCGTCTGCATTCCGTAAGTTACAGTGTTGTTACGGACGCGAAGAACAATATTTGGGTAAAAATAGATCCCACATTTCAACTATGTAATGAAAATATGTGTTTGTGTGTAAAGTTCATCGCTCTAATCGCTGATTGGTCGGATATTTTTAGAAATTGGGGTATAGGATGGTCTAGTCTAGGGGAAAAAGTCGTAAGTTACATGTGGACACCAAACACAGTGTCTATGAAAAGTTAGCAGTATGTTCTATTCTGCTCCAAATTTTGCGCAACAACTTGCCATAGTGTCATTTGAAAAGTGTGTTAAACTTAAATATATGCAAAATTGAATATTTCTGCCTTCATATGTCAATCTATTTTTAGCCAAATGTCAACCTTTGCTGTGGACACCATATGTAACTTACGCTATTGGATTATTGAAGATAGCACTCTGACTTTCTATTTCGGAAATTCTGTCTGATCTTCATTTTGATAACTTTGAAAACCAATATTACTTTGATGAACCAATTACTGTTATTTTTATTTTCACATTATAAAGAATAATAAGCAAGTCCGCGAAGGCTGAATTTCCATGTAACGTTTTTTGGGTGAAATTAAAGGACTTTTTCGGGGGATAATATCAAATTTAAAAAAAACTAAGACACATATTCCAAAAAACTAAAAAGGTTATATCTCCTCATTCTTAATTGCATACACACAGTTTCTCATGAAATAGATTTTCATACAAAAAAATGTGTTTTTTAGTGAAAAATATCAGCCACCCCTTATTGTCCCAGTATTGTATTTTTACACATAAGTAATTGATGAGAAATGCAAAATTTTGAAACATACAGAAATCCTAAAATCTTTTTGCCAAGACCATTGAATTTGTACTACCAAACAAAAGTTATCTTGATTTGATAGGTAAAAGGAAAATAGAAGGGTTTCAATGTGACCTAGATTGAAGCCCTTCCCCAAATCTTATCAGAAGTGGATAACCTACTTATAGCAATCCTGAGAGCGGTTATCGTCTCTCTTTCTCTCGCTAGGACAGTCGCGTACAATGTGCCCCGCTTTTCCACAGTTATAACACTTCTTTTCAGATTCGTACTTCTCAGCCGTACAGTCCCGTGCAAGGTGGCCTTGTTCACCACACCTGAAAATGGATAAACAAAAGTTAATTTTCCATATTTTGGGTAGAAACCTTTGTGACAAAAGGATGAATTGCTCATCATGAGCAATTTATACTTTTGTCATAATGGTTTCTCAAGCTGTCGGCAACAAAAGCTTCAAAGGGAGGCATCATAAAGTTTTCGAATCATGCCTTGGAACTGCATTTCCTAACCTCAACAAACAATTTTTGTGCCTGTGCCTTATGACTGACTATTAAAGTCACATATCTTTTTTTCCCTTTAATCTTTGTACGGTGTTTAACATCATGTTAACAATTTTTCAGTTATGTTATAGCTTTCTTGGATGGACCAGTACAATACCAGGGCTCTGAAGTGACTTGCCAAAGGACACTCGCACAAAACCAGAGGTGTCATTAACTTGAACTTTGGACCCCTGAGTTCAAAGTCCGTCACCTTAATCACAGAGCATTACAAGACCCCTTCCTTAATTAAATTAATTTTAATTCAATTCATTTTCCCTCGATGTATTTTTCCATAGTATTTGCATCTCATTTTTACATAAAAAGATATCCTAGTTGATCTATCAAACTAACATTTAAAATGCTGATGGTAATTCATGAAAAACTGATCTCCCTCTCCCTCTTTCAATGTCATTTCTCTAGGAAACAGTTTGACAAACAATCCAATTACCTGTAACAGCTGCGGTCATCAGATCGATAATTGTCGGATTTGTCTGGACAGTTTCTCGACAGATGTCCATATTCGCCACAATCATAGCAGGTCCTCTCCTCTTGAACATCCATGGGGCATTCCTTTACAACATGGCCCTTCTCCCCACACCTATAAAATGGACATCGCAAAAAATAAAATTGGAACAATATACAACCCAACTTTTATTTACAGGAAATTTGCAGCATTTTGCATTTTATTGTCAAGAAATAATAAGTTCAGGAATTTCCTGTACATAAATTTGTGAGAAGACACTCACATTTAGGTGGAGCTGTGTGCTGCTGGGTTCGATCAAATGCTCAATCACTCAGAAAACAAATGCATTCACCAACTATCAAACTTTAGGTCTTTCTTGTGAGATACAACCAGAACAAATCCTTCCATTAAACATTTAAAAATATTAAATATAAATTGAAACATAAATGCAGTTTATACAATAGATATAAAGGAAAATGTTATTGTAAACCTTGATAATTATATAATAACTTCAAGTAAAGATTCAATTGTCTTTTAGGACCTTAGAACTAACTAGTTTAAACATTTTGCCACCAATGGGGCCATTTTTTGCTGTAAAAAGATTTACCTGAAGCAGGTTTTACTCTCAGGTGCAGCATCAGGACAGTTACGCTGGATATGTCCAGACACACCGCAGTTGTAACAAATGCCAGCTGAAATGGACGATCACATGAAATAAGCGCTTTATCTACTACATATCTATCAAAAAAAAATAATTATGATCAACTCTTGTCAGTTTTATCACTTTCAAAAAAATATGATTTCAAATGAAAATAATACTCATTAAAATTAAACAGCTTTATTTGTGCAAATGTTTTATTTCTAAATTCTTTCAAACTCAACTTCTTCAGTTGTTGCATAAAAGCGCACATAAACTCATAATAATAACTCTACAAAATTGCAAATGTTTTCTTATTGTTTCTTTTAAACCACAAAGCTTTAACTTTTGAGGGATTTTACCTGGAAACTGGTATTGTCACCTTTCTGGAAGGGACTGAGCTAATACAGCAAGTTTGTTTGTATGGTATTTAACGCCATATCACCAACTTTTCTGTTAAGTAACCACTTTTCTGGATCAACCAGTACTAGGCTAGGGTGCATAAGTGACTTGCCAAAGTCACTATCACGAAACCAGAGGTGTAGGTGGGGCTCTAACCCAGGACCCCTGAGTTCCAAGTCCTCCAACCTAATGAATAGGTCATCGTATCAGGAAATGGATTCATCATACTAACCTTCGTCTATCTCCTTATCACAGTCTTTTGCAATATGTCCAATCTTGTTACAGTTGTAACACCGATCTCCCTCCATTTTACAGTCTCGCGCCAGATGGCCTATCTTGTTACACTTGTAACATCGCGCTGCAAAGAGGTACAATATCGTGCGTGTTGGGGAAATGGTGTGATAAAATAAGAGTATGCTTCCAAATCTAATCCATCTAGAGGCATGGTGAAATCTGATCTTGGTTTACTTGTCCATAAATGCCAAATCTTTTTCTACACTTGTCCTTTGAATAGTTATGTTGTAAATTTCAGTAAAAATAGAAACACAATGAAATTAGAAAGTTAATGTCTTATACATATTCCATATCTGTGTTGTCATAACCTGATGAGTTAAATTCCCCCCATCAGATCATTATACTTAGGCTTCCCAGAGGTTCCATTAAGAGTCAAGGGGCCAGGAATGTCCCCTGGCTACGTTGCTCAATTTCTAAGATATATCTACTTATGAGGTCCCCCATACCCTTACCTACTTTGGCAAATCACCCTCTTACAAATATAAAAGAAACCCCTGAACACTGTTTTTATTGCAAGTCTTACAAAACTCTTGTCAAAGATATACCTGAACTGCCGCCTCCTCGACCACCACCACCACCAGTTCGTCCGCTGCCAGATGAGCGACACTCGCGGGCAAAATGGCCCTTGTTCCCACACTTGTAGCAGCTATCTCCACCGTTCATCTTTCTGGATAAACCTATATCAATTAGAAATTGTTAAAGGAAGCATGAATAGGCCATTGAATTGTAATATATTTCATAATCCTATACAAATTGAACAGATTGCTTAAAAGCATTCTCAAAGGATGAATAGGTGATTCCATAACAATTCCTGTTTAGCTGGTAAAATTTGTATCTTTTTTTCTTTATATGAGTATCTTCAATATAAGTTTAAGTGAAGGAATCTAAAAGTAAGGAAAAAAGATATATCTTTAAACAGGACAAAACAAATGTGAATGCTGTATAAACACTAGTGACTTAAACAAGCATGAATTGTGTTAAAATTCACCACAGAATTCGAATTAAGAGTTCAATAAGCTTTCTGTTATTTTTCATCTTTTTTTTTTCAAGTTGAATCGGAAGACTTAACTATTGATCTTTCGACAAGTCGCACAGCAACACTTAAACATCTAATGAGCAAAGTTTCTTATAAAGGACCAATTTCTTCTTTATAGGAGGCAACAAAGAGATTGAATGGAATTTAATTACTTTGACATACTTCATTGGTTCTTCCCTAAACATAACATAATGGACAATCATCAAAAATGAATATCTAAAATATAGGGATTAACACAAACATAAGGGAAATAAATCCACCAACATCATGAAGCAAAATTGTCTTCTTGAAAGTACAAAGATTTCTTTGATTTGCTTATTGTTATATGTATTCTTATCACAGGACAAAAAACAATGGTGGTATGCATGATCTCCCCCTTTTTAAACAGCTTTTTCAAGTTTCAACTCAATTAACAATTGTGGGAAATGGTATTCTGTCGTCTAGATAGATAATATAGAATGCATTTCAGTAAAGGATGCACGACAATTTATGCGTTATCTCTAACACAAGGATCAATGATACTATAAATAGTACAGTTTCAACAAATGTCTGGAGATAACATACTTTTATAAAGCACAGTTTTCATTAACAAGGAGACATATTTCATCAGAAAAACATACTTAGCAATAAGAATGACTTGAATTTTTCCCTTTCACATTAAAAAGTTAACTAACTATCTATTAAATTAAATTGACATTTTTCTATTTATTCTGCAAATAGATATCATAAAAGGTGCCAGGCAATGATCTACTCTTTTTCTTCACACCACCTCACAAGCCAAACGATCATCAAAACCTGCACATTACAACCTACTTAACACTTATAGTGCTGGAACTGATTTCATGCTTATGCAAACATGTTAGATCCAGGCCAGCCCCCACTGGTGGCTGGCCTGTGATCTAACCTATTTGCTACCATGGACATTTTTCCTCAACAAAATTAATCAAGTATTAAGGTTTTGGAAAGCAGACGGCACAAAAATCTGTTTTTTTTAAAATTACCCAGCATTCTTAGGGTTAATAAGCTCAAAAAGACACACTATATAATAGGGTCTGGAAAAGAACTTATAAAATTGTTAGTAATATGCTTCACATCAGATCACATAACTCCACACAATATTCTGAAAACCTTACCTGTATAATCTTTATAATCAATAAACCCAAGTTTGTCCCTTCTGCTGTGTTGTGCTGAGATCACTTTACACCAATTTTCACCACCTCCTGACTCCTACAAAATTCTCTTCCCTCCTCCAAACGCCGTTCCCTCCTCCTCAACCTGCAAAAATGTAAGGAAACACATTAACATCTTCCCCAAAGCACAACTTTTTTTAACATCTGCCTCAAAGCACAACACATCTCTTTACCCAATAAATTCTTTTTCATCATTACTAAAAACTTATGCTTCATGTTCATGTTTTGTACTTGGTTTTACGCAGCGTGTCAACATTTTTTCTATTATGTGACAGCTTCCCTTGGTCAACCAGAGCCATACTAGCGCTCTGAAGGTATGTGCCCAAGACCAGATCCACTAAACCAGAGGAATTGTTGGCTCAAACCAGGGACCCCAGAGTCCACCACCCTAACCACTGGGCCATGCAGGATCATGACATTTGTAAACATCAAATACATAGGTTATAGGAAGCAAGTGATGGGTATTATTTGTCGAGATGATTCCAACAAGTCCCACTAAATGGGATCTGGAAACAGTTGTTGAAACACTGTATACAAAGGTCTCTTATACACCATTTCAGGAATTCTGATGTCAGTATAGCAACGAACTGAAATGCACTTTAAATTACTTTTGTTTTTATGTTGTTTTTTTTTTAAACATAGATTATGTTGCAATGCCCACCTCTTTATGATGGAGGAAGACCTCATACTCGGTTACCCATAAGGGAAGTGAAGCGGCGTAGAACCATTGGAATTCAGTAGGTCAGTCGGTAGACTGCCTCTCATGTAAATTCAAGTGCTGTCACAAGGATTTGAACAAATGTGATTTCAAGTTCTGTACTTTAAACACTATGCCACAGAGGCCCTTCTATAACAGATTTATAATTAGTCTTGCCGTGATCTGTAATCATATGTCAAGGCTTCTTCAGTTTCATGCTGCTTCCCTTCATTTTTTTGTAAGATATTTATGTCATACTATTGAAGGAATGCATCATCTATGAGGTAATTTGTTAGGTCTATGATATTGTTGTTTTCCTGATAAGACATCACTTCCTGGAACTTTTATCACTCAGCAAGATGTAAAATCTTGGACCATTGATATGGACAAATAGAAATCATCCACAAGAATTGCACCCATGCCATTAGTACAAGGGTTTTAGGTGTGCATCGTAGTCGACTACTTTTTCAGTTACATCAAGGATTTCATGAGATTAACCGGTACTAAGCATACAGCCCTTTTACCCATTACCAAACAATAACAACATTTCACCAGTTTTCTGAAGACTTGAAAACATTGTGGGAAAACATGAAATTGCTCTTCATGAGCAATTTCTCCTTTTCCCACGTTTTCTGCCCTAACAGATTATTTTTTTAATTTCATCTCATTTTGAATTGTCTGCAAATTTTTTCAATTTGGGACAGTCGAAAATTTGATGTTTGGTAAAGGGTCAATACTCTGCCAAAGGACATCAGCCATGCAGCCAACCAGTATTAAATTTCTACCTTTACCCTCTCTGCCAGAGGGTTCAATGAGGGGGAATGAGTTGTAAGATATGCCATAGGCATTTTTTTCATAACTCTGTAGGTGGGGAGAAAACATCTTTCAAACAAACACTTACTATACATAACACAATTTATTATGTCCATTTGTATTAGATACATCTCAATAGTTCTCAATGTTTGTAAAAGTTTTGTGAACGATCATTTTAAAAATTCTTAAATAAAAGAAACACTTGCAATTCAATAGATTAAATAAAATTCACCTGACAAACTACATCTTATCAGTACACTATTTTGTTCAGGTTACCATCACCCGACTTAACAGATGGCATAAAATGAGCATATAGAAAAATTACATTAAAAATTTGGTAAAAAGACAAGTCTTCATATGTCATTGCTCTATTATGCCAAGTAAATTGATTTGAAGGTCTTCTACACCTTAAATTAAGCATGATAAATAGATTATTTAACACTTTTTTATTTCATAAAAACCTACTTTGAATTACAGAAAACAAAGTATATTCTTTTAAACCCATCACCGGGAATCTTAAGAGACCATGCGGACAAAAGGAAAAGTACTTCATGAGTCAATTCCATTTGAACAATGGTTTTCACTTAACAATCTAGTAAACTCTCAAGGTTTAAAAATATATTAGCACTTATGATGATAGCAATAAATACAATTCAATAACATCTGTACACACCCCTTACTACAAATTATTCCATAATACACAAGCTGCCTTAGAATAACAAAGGCACCCAAAGTGCAATACTACAAATTTTTACCTACATTGCTGATAGACACAATGACCCAAAAGTGCAATAATAGTGATAATCCTCCGAGGACTAAATAATCATTGTATCAATTGTAAGCCAACATTTTTTCCACATTTACTTTGCTCTTTCTTATTCCTGAACATCTTTTAAAAGCTTTGTAGTACTGCACCATTGCCTTATCACAAACCGACCTCCGAATCTCAACTTCACAAAATGTTGATTTCTTTATCAACGAAAGACTTTGAAATGTTTAGTATAACACCTGAAATAAGAACATATTTCCCCAAATGGCCTTGATTAAGATTCATGATCAACTAATCCTAAATACCATAAGGCACACAATGATGTTTTATTTGAACCCAACTATTAAAAATAAAACGCTCAAGACACAAAATACCAAAATTGTTCTTGTATGCCATTTCTCTCATGTGTAAATCCATTACTTCTTGAAGCTCGGACAAATGCAAGAATTAACGAAATTATTCTTCGAGCATACAAACTCCAGAATTCTCTATATGTCAACACTACTTCCAAACAAAGTGTGACATAAGCAAACACTGTAGTATACACAGGTAGATACTACAGCCACTTTAAGACACCTACTTAGTGGCAATATTCTTTAACCCACTGCTTTTCCAGCATCTCGTACAAGTATCAATAACCAACTTAATCATCTGATCGTTCTTCCTAGTTTCTATTGATCAGATTCTCTATAAGCTATGCCTTACCCCCAATACTACTGAGCCATGAACAGACTGAAATCAATTAATTCCGCATTATTGCTCCAGCATGTTACTTCATCCATTTGACAATAATTTTATAATGTTGATGTTTTTTAAATCCACTTTACGTACAAAACACAAGCTGGGCATGCCAGCTTTTGTAAATCTAGATACATTCTCATTGCAAATTTCATAAGTTTACTAGATGCAAAAACACCACATTTCAAAATAACATGTTTATTATTCCAACAAGTGCTGGAGCAAATTAAAGATATTGCAATCAAACGGGATTTCATCTTCCATCATCAATGCAGTTTTCCCTCATCGGTCCACCTCTCTTTCATATGTTTATCAAATCACTTTTGAAGTTCAGGGGGATCATACCTTCAAGAAACTAATGCCAAATTGATTTCAATTAAACATGATTAGAATAGTATTGCTTGATGTTTGTCTGATCAAATTTCCACATAATAAAGTGGACTGTTTAAACATTCATGCAACTTCAACGCAACACCATAGCAAGTGCTTCACAAACATGAAGCACTTGCTTTAGTATTGCACTGAACCCGCCGTATGTCCAAATGGCCTTTCTTTGATTGTTTGCTACAAGGCAAATATTTTCAGCTTCTTGAAGGTAGGATCTTAAATAAAAAAAATACAAATACAATTTCTACAATACAGGAATGACAAGATTATATTTTCTTAATGTTTGTAAGGGAAGGGGAGTAGTGTTGCACAATAATCACCAAAGTATAGTCCTACTAATCTGTAGGAGTCTGCATTCCTTAACAGACTCCATTTTAATTATTCTGAAATGTATCTTTGCAGATGTGAAACAGTAGGTGACATTTGTAGCAAACTTAAAACATATGATCATTGTGAAAATTGTTCATGGAAATAAACCATTTTTTCCTTTTAACTTACTTCATCGTGATTCAATCCCTCCCACAATCCCATTCTAAATCTTGTTATTCCTGCATAACTAAATTTTGCAACAAAAACATTTTTTATCCAATTTCGAAGAAAAAACAAAACACAAAGTTATTCAATGTCATTAATGATTTGGTAGACTTTCCAACTTCTGTGTTCAATCTCAGCTCGACCTGAACTGCCTCAGCAGGCCATCCCAGTGGGAACCATTGCGCCAATATTGGATCTTGGCAGCACACACTCGGCAGCTGACACAGAGGTCAGTCAGGTCTAGTTGTCTGCTTCAGGACAATCCCTGGCAATGTGGCCAGTCTTGTGGCAGGTATAGCACTCTCGATTACTTCCACCACCACCACCTCGGCTGCCGCGACTCTGGGTACACTCTCGTGAGATATGGCCAATCTCTCCACAGCTGCAAAAATAAAATGAAAATTCCAATGACGCCTTTTCACATTTAATTCCCCTTAAGCTCTGAATTTTTGGACAGAGCAAGCTGCAAGAGAGCATACAAAGATTTAAGAATCAGCTAGCCAGTGAATGGTGTTTAAAGATGCCATTTGAAGATAATGTATGCCACTAAAAGGTGAAAGCATACATATATTGAAATAATGAATGGTGCTTAATGGCGCAATACATATATTGAAACAACTTAAGAGTGATGCATCAATTGTTCTTGTACCTAGCAAATGAGATAAAAATGACCTTTCCTAACTTGTTAACATGGCCTTAACAGCTACAAAAAAAAAAGCAACAAGAAACAACTTTGTACATTGTAATCAACTGACCAGTGTTAATATATGTTCCTAGGAGAAGTTCAATGTGCTTCCAACTGCTTCACCAAGACATACCATTTTGAATGTGTTTGTTGGACTAGACTCAACTATCTATAAAACTTGTGAAATGATGTGGTAACAAGTTCCAACAATACTTTATTTCCAACCTAAAGAAATGCAGTATCCCATTGACAAAGGATAGAAATTATATTGAAGGGAGAAACTGTTCAAAATATGATGAGTTTCTCCCTAAACAAACGAGTCAATTTGAAAAAAAAATGGTTTATTATGAACTACAAAAGGTACTCAAATACTTACTTGTAGCATTCTTGATTGCTACCACCACCACCACCACCACCTCGTCTTGGTCCCGAGGATCTCTCCTGTGGACAGTCCCGACTGATATGGCCCATCTCCTGACAATTGTAACACTTGACATCACGCTGGCCACCACCACCTCCTCCACCACTGCGTCGCTCAGATGGGCAATCCCTGGCAATGTGACCCTCTTCACCACAGTTGTAACAATCTCTACTACCACCACCACCACCTCCTCCTCCATATTCTGTTAGAATATAAAGATCATTAAAGCCATAGAAAGAGGTATATGCTCATCACAATGCTTTGCATACACAAAACTTGTAATGAAACTATTGCCTTGAAAGTATTGAGAGGCAGAGGTCCCCGAGTATTTCTGTGGAAAACTAATTTAAACGATATCAGAACAAAGCAAGGAAATCAGAAGTTGACTAATACTGCAATTTCAAGAATAATATGATAGGACAAATAGAATCAACCATGATGTTATTACTTGGGAAAAACCTGTAATTCATGTACACAGGCAAATAACTGCTTTAATCAATATTAACCCTGACATCTCATGAAACAATATGCAATTGCTATTGAGTAGTATAATTTGCGAAAACTTGGTACATTTATAAGACTGTTAAACTTTAGAAAGTTGGTACAATTGACAGTTTCCCCAAGATAAAAAAAAAAAGACTTACTTCTGCCTCCTCCAAAGCCTCTATTTCCGTAATCGTCCCTGCTTCTCGACTTATCACCACCACCACTCGGACAGTTTCGGGAGAGGTGGCCAGGCTCGCCACAAGTGTAACATGATCTATCTCCCATCTTTATCGTTTACAACTTTCGTTTCACTTCAAAACTTTTCTCAAGTATACCTACAGCACAACAAGCATTTCATTGTCAAACCCCTTTTCCACCACCCTCATCTCGACACTTTTTGCCAGGGTCACAGGTTCCATATCGATACAGAAATCATGACAAAAGCAACAGCATGGAGAACTCAAGTCAGACATGAAAAGACATCTTCTCTTACTGAAAATCATTTGCCACTTTTGTAACAGTCTTCTGAGCATAGACGTAAAATAATCAGCTTGGTCCTTTGCCAACCAACAGTTACAGAAATTCCATCAATCAGTTATGTGTCTGAGCAGATTTTTCACTTTGTTAAATTGTTGGCGATAAAATGATTGCCTAAGAGTTGTCTTGTCCAGATATCTTTAACAGGCCAAGATGTTTAAGGTGCCTTCCACAGGTAGGATTGTCAAGGTTTGTTAAATGGAATGTCAATGCAAATTTGAGGACCTAATGCATCGTTATAGAAAGATTGCAGATAAATCAGGCATCCGTTCAGTTGAAGAGTGTTTTTCACACACAAACGTGCTTGTGTCTTTGTTAGATCTCTCTAATTAGTTCTTAAAAAGTTGACAACCTTAGATGACACATAACTCAAGCAAGAAAGGCACCTGGGGTGACGGTCAGTTACAAAAAAGCACAACAGAGAAATGAAAGAAATGAAAGTTAATGAAATACGCTCAGCTGGATTTTATCAGAAAATACTAGATGACAAGGCAAGCATCTGTCTGAATCATCTTGTGAATGGCATAGTGTGTGAACCTTAGGACATTGAAGGACATGTAGCTACAAGGGGGTGTAGGGGCAGTTCACGGTGTTTTACCACGGCACGTGGTATCGAAAACGAAAAATAAAAAATTCGCGATTTCTTCCAGATTAAACTAGATTTTGGATCTCAATGCAATTCTCGTTTCTTACCACCATACCAAGGTTGGTATCACGGTATGAATATAAAAGGGCACCCAAACACCCGTCGTTAAAGGCAAAGAATTCGATTGCCGCCTGTAATCATAGCTTGACAAGGGTAACGTCGAATCATCGAATACATTTCACTCAAATCCACCATTGTACCAAATTGACAGCGCACGGACTTTCACCATGTAAACATGACTATTTTACATACAAAACGACATGTATCAAATCTGAACGTCACAGCATTTGTTAAAGAATAATCATAAAGAGACTGCTTACCAGTTGGTCGTCTCTGTTTCCACCACGCTTGCTTGCGAATGACTTTGCACACGGCTCAATTCTAGTAAACCTGACATTTTGCACACGGAACTCATTGGAGTGTAAGAATGGGTTATCTCCCCTACCACCCTTATGTGATTTATCATCTTTCGATGATCGTAAAACAAACTTAGTCCGAATAATGAAGACCTTGATATTTCATTTTACAGCTTGGATCATTCGAGCAAGCGTATAGCAGGGAAAAACAATCATAACTACCCGTGCTTCTTCGTAACCCGAGAAATAAATCAGACATAACCCGAAGAGTTCAAATTGCAAGTTTCTAACTTTTCGCATATAAAGGGAATAAACTCATACAAAAGACTCGACAGTCATTGAAGACTTACTTCCCTTGGATCGGTTTTGATTTCGATTCAAAATAATATTTTCCAGGAACATTTAACGAAGGTATCTGAGAAAACAATTGCATATTGATGATGCCTGATCACTTTTCAGAACTAGTCCTTTTTTCTTTGAAGTTGACTTTCGATATCTAGTGCATAGACTAGTTTTGCTTGTAAAAATCACAGGTGCTTGAAACAATCTTCGATAATATCCCAATATATGCACTTTATAATATATAAGAGGGTTTTTTTATTCACCGTGGAGTGTCCTTGGACAAGACACGTTTCCTAGGCTAATGCTGTCAGGTCATTCAGGGAACGTGTACTTTAAAACACGCCAGACTAAACCATTTTCATTAATGGAAAAACAAACAAACAATGACCAGAATAGTGTATTTCCTTGTGTGGATGGTTGTAGATTCAAAACCCGGGCCACTTTTCATCATCCAAGGCCTAAATAGGTGAAGAGGATGTCTAACAGGGTACCGGTTTACTAAACGACTTCGGAAAATATTTGCGCAAGTCAAAACTGGTAAAAATGGATAGCATCGTGAATAAAAATAGGATTATTGTTACGTGCACGATTTTTTAGTGTCTCAGAGACACGATTCAAATGGTGTGTGGGTGTGTGTGGGGGGGGGGCGTGTGTGGGGGGTGGGGTGTGTGTGTGTGTGTGTGTGTTACATTGCAATGGTTCTTAGCCAAATATTGAAATAAGAGGGAATGTTGTTTTCAACTTATGCAAATTCTAAGCATAATTTAGTGTTTAGTAAACCGGTACCCAGGACGTCATCGTGAACTTTCATACATCTATTATTCCACTCATCTTGGGAGTAGCATTGTCTTTTTTCCGCAATACTCAAATGTGTTAATGTGTATATATGTTTATACTATGTTTGTTTTATTGTATATACCGAAAACAAATCTATATTTTATATGAGATGAAATAATGTATCTCTCAACAGGAAAACTTCATATATTATACATTTATTATTTTTGCGATCATTGTGACGCATATAACTATATAACCAAACCTTGAAATGTATATTGATAATAAGATGCTCTATATAGATACATGTATGTGTGTGTATGCACATGCATACTCATAAATATATACATCTGTCTTTAAGTGTGCATCTATATAAATGCATTTGAATAATGGTAATCAGATGACACAATCAAAGACTGGCACTTTCCTCTCGTAAGGATAAAAAAACCAGTATAGTTAACACTTTCTTAGCAAACAACGACAAGAAGTATGTTATAATACCTTGCTATTGACTTGTTTTGTGTAATTTAAAATGATATATGCCTGTACTTGTGGGCCTGAGGCCTTTGTACCATAATAAAATATCCATCTATCTAAATGTATATGGGTTTTACATTGGGTCAACATTAATTCAGTTATGTTCCGATGTCCGAGTCTTAATTATGGAAGAAGACCCTGTACTCAACTACCCATAAGGGCTGGTCAAGTCGGGTAGAACCATCGGCATTCCGTAGGTCAGTCGGGCCAGATGGTCGGGCGACTGCCTCTCATGAAAATCCAAATACCGTCACCTGGTTTTGAACTATAACAGATAGGTGACATGTGGTTTCAAGTTCTTTACTCTAACCAGTAGGCCGCGGAGGAACCCTGTACCGTGTTTACATCTGAAAGAAAAAAAATATGTTCTGCTTCGTTCTTGGTCCAAATATCTTTTGCTAGATAGTCCATGTGTAAATAAGTGAGGGCATATATATATACACCGTGAAATATGCATAAAATAGTTTGTGTTATGGGGAACTCGGAGTTGGCTATAATAACTGAACCATCATTCGTTATCTTGTCTTATCTTCCCTTTAACCCATTGCCAAACAATAACGGTATTTGACCAGTTTGTTGCAGACGACACCGGAAAACATTGTGGGAAAAGGAGAAATTGCTCTTAACGAGCAAGATCACCTTTTCCCACAATGTTTTCTGCCCTATCAGAAGATTATTCTTAAATTTCATCACATTTTGAAACGTCGCCTGCAAACTCTTTCAATTTGGAACAGTCGAAGATTTGGCGTCTGGTAAAGGGTTAAGCACGGTTTCTAAATCACGTTTTGTACCTTCTTGGACTTAAATGCACAGCTAGTAGTTTTCAAACGTCTTACATAGGCCTACAATGGCGGACCGTATAAGACTAATTTTATCTACACTTTTCGCAGTGCTTGCATTCCAGGTACATGTCATTTTCATAGCATGCGTGTAAATATATAATTGTAATAACTATGAGCCTATGTGCTTAATGTTGAAATAAAATTATGTTATGTGAATTATGTTATGTTATGTTGTTTACAACATTATTATCGGAATGTTTTATGACGAATTCAAGCGACCTCGATTTGATTGATAGGGGGACAGGCTGTTATTTTTGTATTGTATCTAGTGATAAACTGATAATATGTGAATAGAGAATAGATGGTTGGTCTCGTGAATCGGAATTATTTTCAATGGCAAGGCTGCCAGATAACGGAACGGCGATAGTTCTTCCCAGTCCTCTTGATCATTTCCTCCATGTCAGGACCTGTGATTGTTCCAAATTATAAACAACAGCAGATGACAAAGAATGGGCAAGAACAAACCTTTTTTGATGATATTCGGTACAACACATTGCGAAAAAAGGGATAATTTGTTCTTTTATCTTGATTATTCTTTTAATGTTATCTGTAACAAATGCGACAATGAGAGATAAAAGGGAAAAATGGTGGTCTGTGGTGGTGTAATGGTTAGTGTCGAGGACTAGAAACCTGATAACACATGTTCGATCCCCTTTGTCGATCATCTTTTTCACCGTTGGGTGTCCTTTGTCAAGACACATTCCCTGTCCTAGTACTGGTAGGACGTCCAGGGAACATGTTCAATGTTTTACAATGCTCAAGAGTGAGTGCTGTGCAGTAATAAATAGAAGTATCGATGGTTTGTGATAGAAATTCGGTTGCAACGATTTAAACTCCCAATATAACACTAAGTCTTACGTATCATACTTATTACAGGTGCTCTTTGTGAGAACTGCGAATGACCATAACGAAGACGAAAGGTTTCACTTCTTTTATTCTCCCATAACGGTAAGTAAAAATAACACACACCCATGATTCCGATTCACGTCCATTGAGTCCAATCCGAAATGGCGTACCTTTTCTATGATAATTTGGGAGATGATGCTGTTTGGGTCTGCATAGACAATATCGAGGGTTTAACGCAATACTATAGTAAGCACTTACTATAGTCTTGCATTGAACTTTCGATATGTAATTGCTGTTTTCGACACCATGTCTCATTAGTAAATCATAAACATGTCTTAGAATTCAAGATCGTTTCCCGAATACCAAACTTTTTGACCAGCCCATATTGAGAACAACAGCTAATGAAACTTGCGAATAATATAATACATCAACGTTTTAAACTGGATATTTTTATCATTTTGTCTTAAAACGTTTAAACAATATAAGTGAATTGCTCGTGCCGATGTTTTTCTCCATTTTACAAATTCGGATGGTTTTCTCATGTGTATAGTTGCTGCCATACCAAAGACAACCGTTATGGCTCAATGAATTTAGTGAACATTACATACAGTTGTATACTATTAAGATACAATTTTATCCTGTCATCAGGGCAATTTGCAGACCGATAACAGTTTGTAACATTTTGAAATCCGTCACTATATCACGTGATCGCTGCGCGCACCTGTCAGTATTGAGTTAATGTTTTATTGTCGTTTTTGTCTATTTGAATCCATATGCTTAAATGGGCAAATAGAATAGATGTCTTTGAATAGGAAAAGGTTATCGGGCTCGGCCTCAGATGATATTACTACGCCTTGCCCGATAACATTTCCGATTCACGATAACAACCATCTTTTCTCGATATTCGACTTGGTTGATCATGAGCATTACTAGAGATTGATTGGCATTCTTTATTACATGTGCAGAGCATGTTTTTCGTAACGACCTACACACACACGACCATGAACTGTTACCTGGTGGTTTTGACAGAGAACGAGAAACTATCTGTTCACACTGACGAGGGACTGAGGGCTATAGAGGTAATGTTTAAATTACTAACTACTAACTATATACATTGATTTCTTTTATGAAGCATTATATCGAGATTTTAAAAGACTCATGAACTCGAACACACACTCGGCTATGAGTTCTTTCTGGGCTGAGGTAGAATGCCCACGTTCCGCCATTTTTGAAACGAGACTGGGAACTGGTCTCTCATCTATCTTCGGGAATATAGTGGAACAGTAGACAGCGGGGGACCAGTTTATTTGGAAACCCTTCTTTCTTCGGAATAGGTCGGTTGTTCTTGGTATACAACGGTCGGGCCTAGAAAATGACGGACTTTGGGAATTTTATTTTCAGAAGAGCTTTTTAAAGTTCGATTTCAACCGAGACGATGGTTTCGTGATTGTAACACCCCAGTGGCATTGTCCCGTACTTGTGAGTTTCAGGCAACACATGTTATAACCGAAAGCATTTCGATTCAGCATCGATCCCCATAAACAAAGTTAGTCCTCCTTGCCGCAGACTAGTAGCAACTCGAAAAAAATGATCACAGTTTATGGTCTCTGATTTTTATTTACTTGCAGGTGAAAAGTTTAAGTAACATTGCGTCAGCAGTGCCGGCTTCCTCGGAGGATTTAAACCCACGTGACGTCAAAACATGCAACCACCTACAGCATAACCGGACTGTCATTTTCTATACAGTGGTGTAAACCTGTAGATATAATAGCCTGGGGTCCTGGGTACCGTTTTCCTATACGACTTGTTTGTCTTAGTCAAAACTGATAAACATGGATATAGTCTTAAAAGCGTTCTAGCGGTAAAAAAAAACCTTCAGAGCTGGGTAAAATCATCTATAAATTATAAAAGAATGTGTTTTAACAAATCGAAAGATTGCACGGCCATGACAATGTAACGCCTGCACCATTTATCAATGATGTTTCAAAGTGCTATTTTCATAAATTGTTATCCCCACATTTTGACTTCATTGTTTACATTCAAGTGATGTCTAAAATAGCGATATGTGCTTGGATGAAAGAGTGGCAGTCACCTGGTTCGGAACGTCACGTGATACACATAAAAATACTGTCATTTATCCATCACTAACAACGCTAATATTCAAAATGGAGAATTACTTCTATTTATTTGGTTCCCGACGTTTCTCGACTGACCTTGTTTTATTGCTAATTTTAAGCAAACCCTATCATATTCACTTTTTTAAAAGTACCACGCGAACGTGTTTACGTCTCAGTTCACCTGTAAAAGGGAATAAAAAGTACGTGTAAATTAATTTACAAAATTGGAATGTGACACATCATTGGAAGCTTCTCAGAGAGACGATTTCAATGATGTGTCACTTTGCAATATTGCTTGGCACTGTTTTAAAATAAGAGGGGGATCTTGATTTGAATTTACACAAATTTTAGCATAAACTGTTTTGTAAAAGGTACCCTGGTCCGTGCGTATGGCCTAAGGCGAGGAAAGAGTTTCATAGTAGCAAACAGATTAGATCACAGGTCACCCGCCAATTTACTCGGCGGCTGGCCTGGATCTAACCTGTTTGCATAAGCATGACGTCGGTTCCAGCACTTTAAGGGTTAACTCGTGGGTTCAATGGAAACCCATAACAACTCGCTTTCGTTTGGTAAAGGACTTCATAATGCACAATGTAGATAGAGGTCATGGATTTAAATATGCGTTCGACACATTATTGGTGGTTATGTATTATGGTAATGTTCAATACAATTTGATTTTCAAAATTTCTTTAACGTTTGTTTGCTTGTTTTCTTAGTATTCAAAACACAAAAAATACATTGATGCTTTATTGAGATGCCCTATTCAAACCCGATGCTGGAAGGACCAAAATCCAAGTTGGAACTGTTTTAGCTGGGTGATTTTTATTTACACCTCGTTAGCCGGGTATGAGAATAAATGAAGGGAATGGCAAAAACATCTAGAATTCCAGTCTTTCCATATTGAAAATGATACTGTTTAATATGCTTTATACATGGCAAATGCTAAGCGGTAGACATAAATAAACGATAAATAAGTTGACTATAGAACCATATCATCGTTACGTGTACATCAACTAAAAATATTGCTATAATATCACTATATAAAAGCAGCTCTAACTACTGATCTAAACAAAGCCAGCATATATTCAATCCAGGAGCATCTGAAATACAACAATGCAACCAATCAGAACGCTACTAAATCCTGCAATCTGATTGGCCGAATTCCCCATGACGTCGTCACCATCTTCGTCAACAAACGCAAGGATTCGTATGGGCGAACCCGAGGCGTCCCGAATTTTGGGGACACCCAAGATGATCGTGGTTCCGTTCTGGGGAATGCTATCGAGGTTCGCCACAAACTCCAGTAGGGGTACCTCATGGGGTTGTAGGTATTTATGACAGAACAGGTCTTTGAGTTGAAGGGGGTCCACGGCGGGGGTATCAACACCAACGACACCGACCTAGAAGAAAATGGAAAACTTGTACGCACTATATTGCATTGCGTTATAAGTAATTCGGAAACAATTGCAACATGACAATACTACCTAGACTGTATTGCACTGCTTGACATAATTATGATGACTTAAAATGTAATTGCCGTAGAGTAGTATGATTTCTATATTTATTGACAGGTCATGTTTCAATGCATATATATACAGAATGTGATCACGTAGTACCTTTTCCGAGATTTATATTTGCTTCCTAAGATGCAATTTGTTATCTCGCGACAAACCAATAGAAAAAAAAATCGAAATGAATATTTTTTTAAAGAAAAATAAATGTACCTTGCCTTTACACTACTAACTCTTGTAGGTGTCTAAGATACCTCCGGGGAGTGGTGAGCTCCAAAGACATTTATGTCTGTTGTACCGAACATACGGACGAGACAACTCGTTCAAACAAATCAATAACCAAACACCAGTGATCTCAATAGCCATTGGTTGAACAAGCCAAAAACAAAATCTGAACAGACCGCTTGGAGGAGGAAGAGGGGGTCTATGAAGCTTCTTTACATCTCCGCGAATTTGAAACGGCCAAAGGATAACTTTAAGCGGTTATTTTGACCTGCGGCATGTTCTTGCGACCACTGCAAACCGCGTAAAAAATGTCTTACGTTTCGTTTCTGGTACAGAAACGTGCAAGCGTCTGGGGAGAATCCTGGAAAGTGGTAGGCATTGAAGTCGTTGATGTCTGTTGTACCAAACATGCGTACTGGGTCTGGATAACGCCTATCCCAGCCTGAGTTCATCATGACGATAGCACCTTCAGGTATACGACCGAAGTTTTCCTCGTACTCTGCAATGATTCAGACGATTAATATGTTAACCCATTACCAAACAATAACGACATTTAACTACTTTGTTGAAGACGACTCTGGAAAACATTGTGGGAAAAGGAGAATTTGCTCTTAACGAGCAATTTTTCCTTTTCCCACAATGTGTTCTGCCATATCAGAAGATTATTTTTTCAATTTCATCACATTTTGAAATGCCGTCTGCAAACCCTTTCAATTTGAGACAGTCGAAAATCTGGCGTTTGGTAAAGGGTTAAAGGACAGTGGTCTACGGGGAGAGCAACGGTAGCGGGACACGGTGGTGTCGATATGATATTGAGACTTTACAGATTTTCGTCTGTCTCATGAGACTCACGCATCCAGGAAATTGCAAGCCATTTTTTATTTCGTAGGAGGTTTTATGACGGAATATTTTTTAACGTCACGTCAACAGTTGTTTAGCTATGTTACGGCTTTCCTGAATCCGCCAGTAGTAGTAAAGGGCTCTGGAGTGACGTGCCAAAGGCCACTCACAAGAAATCAGAAGTGTCGATGGGGCTCGAACCCCCGAGTTCAAATTCCACCACCTAAGCCACTGGGTTACATAGGACCCTAGCTTGCATCACAATCGGACAAATGTAACAATGATAATCTTCGGACAACGCTTGAAACAAAAACTTATCGATTTAGGTCATTACCTAATAAATCCTCGACTGATACTGCGTAGTCCATATTTTGCTCCACCTTCCTCTCGACATTAATCACCACCCCCGGGCCGACGAGCCTGTGGGCCGGGATCTCATGAAGCTTCTGACTGACCTTACCAAAGTGGAACGGGGCGTCAATATGGGTACCCACGTGCTCGTAGAATTCCACAACACCAAGAGCCAACCTAGAATAGATAAGGCGCTTCGATAGTTTGAGTAAAAAAAAAAAACGAGTTATTCGACCGAATTGGGTATTGGCAATTTAACCCCTAACTGTATAGTTGTGTTTTAGTTATAGATATGTTATATGCTGTATCTGTGCGTTATTTATAAAAAGACTGTATTTGAATGTCATCTATATAGATACATATTCTATAGATACTCTACCGAATAAAATTGTATATTATGTATATACATGTTTATAGATACTTTACCGATGTATTTGTATGTTATGCACACATACTTTACCGATGTATTTGTATGTTATGCATTCATATTTTACCGATGTATTTGTATGTTATGCATACATGCTTTACCGATGTATTTGTGTGTTATGCATACATACTCTACCGATGTATTTGTATGTTATGCATAAATACTTTACCGATGTATTTGTATGCTATTTATAGATTCTTTACAGACTGTATTTGTATGTTATGCATAAATACTTTACCGATGTATTTGTATGGTATGCATAAATACTTTACCGATGTATTTGTATGTTATTTATAGATTCTTTTCAGACTGTATTTGTATATTATTCAAAAATACTTTACATACTGTATTTGTATGTTATCCATGAATACTTAACAGACCGTATTTGTATGTTATTTATAGTTTCTTTACAGACTGTATTTGTATGTTATTTATAGATACTTTACATACTGTATTTGTATGTTATCCATGAATACTTTACAGACCGTATTTGTATGTTATTTATAGATTCTTTACAGACTGTATCTGTATGTTATTCATAAGTACTTTACAGACTGCATTTGTGTGTTATTTATAGATTCTTTATCGACTGTATTTGGCTATTATTCATAAATACTTTACATACTGTATTTGTATGTTATCCATGAATACTTTACAGACTGTATTTGTATGTTATTTATAGATTCTTTACAGACTGTATTTGTATGTTATTTATAGATACTTTACCGAATGTATTTGTATGTTATTAATATATACCTTACAGACTGTATTTGTATGTTTTTTATAAATACATTTGATGCTATAATTTTGCATTATTCATTAATATTTTAAAGACTGTATTTGTATGTTATTCATAAATACATTTGATGCTATAATTTTGCATTAGTCATTAATATTTTAAAGACCGTATTTGTATGTTATTTATAAATACATTTGATGCTATAATTTTGCATTATTCATTAATATCTTAAAGACTGTACTTGTATGTTATTTATCTTTACATTTGATGCTGTAATTTTGCATTATTCATTAATACTTTAAAGACTGTATTTGTATGTAATTTATCTATACATTTGATGCTGTAATTTTGCATTATTCATTAATACTTTAAAGACTGTATTTGTATGTAATTTATCTATACATAACAAACTGTATTTGAGAGTTAATGACGACATGCTTTAAACAACGTATTTGTATGTTATTTATAGATACGTTACAAAGTATACTTATTTAAATCAAGATCTAAAGTCTAGGTTCCGCATGAGCCGGGACCCCAGGCTACAAGACATCATGTCATCGGCGGACAGTTATAACAAACTAAGGGAGGTTACTCTACCATGTTTCCGGGTCCGTGTATTTCTCCAAGACAACCGTCCGCTTGTAGTAGGTCATGTTCGTCACACCGAACGGTTTCAGGTCTAATCTCGGCGTGTCCTTGTCCAGGGTGTGGGTCAGGTCGGCCACCCTGCGGCCATGGACGACCGCCGTTACCATGGTGACGAGGCAGAGTGCTGTTTTCAACATGGCTGCCTGGTTTCGACCAATCGGAATTTGTTCTGAAACATAGATCGATTGTGGTTTTGGATACACTGTATAACTGATCGAGTAATGGGGGCAATGCATGACCTTGTCAAAAGACTGAAAATCAAACGTATAAAAGCCTTCTGTTTGTGGAATTCTAACTCTATGGGTTGTCTCGTGAATAATCGTAACTTCCATGTCTACGTTTACAAAAATAGCGTGACGGTTGAATATCAAGCGATACTTTCGGGTTTATTGTTGTGAATGGAAAAAAGCATTCGTTTAAAATTATGATAAATGCGTCACAGTTGGGACTCATGTTCCGTTAATTTCTATGTTATCGCTTTCCTGAGGTACATTACTTATTTACAATTTATATTTGCGTTTAAAAGGGAATCTATTAACAAAATCTTAAATCATATGTGCGTAGAACGCACAATGGGAAAATACGCACAATTTGAAAAAAAGTTCGAATATTGGTAAAATATTGATACGCTCTCTGTAAATAGATATACGCGTATTTACAAACGAAAGCTTATATCATATGGAACGCACAACGCACAATGGGAAAAAAATGCGCACAATTTGAAACCATGTTCGAATATAGGTAAAATAATAATACGCCCACAGTAAACAAATGAACGCATATTGAAAAACAAAAGCTTAAAATTACGGTACACACAACGCACAATAGGAAAAGATACGCACTATTTGAAATAATGTTCAAATAATTGTTCGAATATTGTTACGCTCAGTTGACAACCTTACGCATTTTTAAAAACACAAGCTGATACATGGATACACACAATGTGTGAGTTGTCCGCAATTAATTATAACTGTAATTATTACGCATAATATCATCCGTCCTTATCCTAAAACGAATACAAATTGTAAACAAAATGGAGAAAAAAATCATGAAAATTAGATGAAACACACACAAACAATAATGAAATATTTAAATTTTGCTTTTATTTGTTTCTTTTTTAAAAGTGAAGAATACTTACATTTCGGAATGCACAAAAGTTAAATTCAACCTGAGCTGGGTGTGTATACTTGCTTGATATGATGCTATTCAAAACGAGAGACGCCTCAAGATGCGCGAGCAAAAACACAAATTCACACAATCTTAAAGGTACAGACTCGTGACACGATACACGTTCTCTGAACACCCACCAACTCCTAACTCGGATAATCCAAGCTGTAACTGTAGAATGAAATTTCTACGCCTGGATCATTCGGATTGAGGACATGTTCTACAGTTTTATAAGAAAATAATCCTTTATAGAATTTTTCTAAATTTTTGATATGTTATTTAAAATTATATTGTGAATTCAAAACTGAATGAGGGTGAAAAAAAAAGGATGCGCTGATGAAGTGCGCAGATAAAACTACCGAGAACGTCCTTAACCAACCCCTTACTCAATAGTACCGCACTTTAAGGCGTCTGATGCAGATATACTCAAACTAAAAAGTTTAATTTCTCGAAATGAGCAATTCATATTTCTGTCTCATCCTATTGTCTCGATGTTTCGTGCTCAATACAACGAAGCCAACTATATTGCTTTATAAAAAACTTATTTGAAAGGGATATGAACATTTAGGTAATGGAGCCTCCGTGTAAAATTTGTTAAATAGAGATGAAAGCGTTATTTTCTCAACAGAAAAATTGAAAAAGCGCTTTGTGCTTTTCTCTTTCTTTTCTTTCTTTTTTTTTGAGGGTTGGGGGGTTATCAAAATGTATTGTTTTCATTGCAATTGTTATCGTTTAATGATGCTTTTAGTTTGAACCTTTAACTATCTGAGGAATGGGCAAGCCAAGGTTCTATTTACAACCATCAGCTGAATAGAAAAAACTTGTCAACATGTAACTCGAAGACGAAAAAATTAATTTGGTTGATAGAATTCATGAAGTTAGCCATGAAGTTTCTTTAAACTGTGTATGTAAAATACCTAAATGGAGAAATATGGACTAAGGCTGAATATCTATCTTGAGAAACAGGGACTTAGACTAAATATTTTTACAGAAAGTTGTCCGTTGTCAATCGAATGGTATACCCCTTTTCTTATTTTAATTAGATTGTTTTATAGGCATGCTAAAAACATAATTCACATAGGCTTGTCTACATTTCTTCTTTGCGCGAATGTTTCGAAAGGTAAAACACTGTGAATCAGTTTGGTAACGGATTCAAGAGGCGCATAAAATGCGAAAAGGGTTGGGTAATTGTTAAGGTTTAAACATGCAGGTTTGTGAAATTTGAATAGATGGAGAAACATGATTATATTTACACATTCAGTTCGTACATCAACATTTCTTGCTTCTCAAAAATGAGCAGAACGTAAAAGTAGCCGAAGGCGCTTTCGAGAAGCAGGAAAAGGCTGTAAATAATGGAATACCGTCAGTTGCGTTGAAACATTTTCACTTAAAGTTCAATCTTAACGCAAAATATTGAAAATTTACGAATGCTATGCTTCGAGCACTTGTTCAAACTATCCGTTGATTATGTTGTTTGCATATCTTAACTTCATTTGTAAGCGTAAGAGATTATCTCTCCGTTGCACAGTTCTCCAAGAAGCGGTGGTTCCCCATGGGTTTGCCTTCTAACCAAACATATACATGTAGTAGCCTATGGGCCATTCATACTACCGCGGCTCCTCAACACCACTGTTGTTTCAAATCAAGTTTTTCGAGAAATCTCAATGATAATTGAGTGATTTATGTCGGGCTTACCTTACGAGCAGCAGGTGAAGGTTGCGAGAAGCAAGTTTGGACAGGAGGAGCAGGTGGTGGTTTCCAATTGTTTAGATTGTTCGAAATTACTTTTCTTTAAATGCCGCCAAAACTGAAGATGTGGTTCTTTTTTCTGATTGGAATCATGTTATGCTTACAGATTAGTGATACGTTTACAATTCGTCCTAAATTCTCGGAGTATCACTGATCTGTCAGCATAACAGGATCTAAATCGGATAAAAGAACTAAATCTTCAGTTTTTGGTGGCATTAAAAAGAAATTGCAAACAATCCAAACGCTTGGAAACCAATACCTGCTCCTCCTGCCCCAACTTCCTTCTCATGACGTTCACATGGTGCTCGTAAGGAAATTTGGTCACACCGTTTTGCAGTTTTGGGAGCGCTAGTATGCGTTTTAGCTGCATAGGCTGAGATGTGTTTGGAGAAGTAGGTTAAAATATACTCGTCTTTTCCGTCAGATTCATGTAGACCCCGACCCAATTCGTTCAGCTACAAGAGATAAGACCTCGAAATGCGAGAGATTTATATGACAGCATGTTATCGTATACGGCCGAAACCTTGAGAAAACTGGGAGATCCTACGCATTCTTTGGGCTATGTTCATGCTAATTAAGCAGTACGCTTCGCACACACGCTCTATCGAACACCTGCAATAAATGCTTTATACAAAGTGAAACCAACGTAAAAAAAAAGATAACCTGCTCAAAGTGCGACTTTTCTCACCGTTCACTGTTTTGTGACAGGAAAGAGGCATAAGCGTGGGATTTCTACGGTTTTCCTGGACCCACCAATACTGGGCTAGGGCTCTGGGGTGGCTTGCCAAATGCACTTTAACGAAACCAGAGATATCGGTGGGGCTCGACACCGGGACCCCCCGAGTTCTGGGTCCACCACCTTAGCAATTGCTTTTAAGTGGGACCAGCAGTGAATGTTTGTATTAGTTAGTGTGTGAAACAGCCTATAGTAATTATTTCTCACACAGGCTTCGTTTGATATTACGGATGGTAAAGGCAATTTACCTTTTAGCAAATATGCTCTTTCCTCTTTTGAGAAACATATTATATTTCGTCGAAACGCCCAAAAATCATTCTTTATAGCGATTTAAGTGAAAGGCTTATGTTTATACTTTCGAAAAACACTTACACGTGGTTGGTAATTGCTTGATAATCTCCTAAACGAGGGTTTCAGTTCGAAAGTTCGAACCTTGGCGAAATAAGTGGGTTGATTTCTTCTACCATGCTACCTAAACATCTAGGTATTTTGGACCAGAGGTTTTTGTTCACAAATAAACTTTATTTAGTCTGTATCCTGTTCCACATGTCTGCATTTACAAGTGAATGAATTTTTAAATTGTTATCACATCCATGGTGTATTGATATGCACTTTACCTGCATGCTTTCATGCACGACCAAATGTTTTTGTATGGCGATAAACGCGTCGGTTTTAACCATGATATATATGCATTCGGATTAAGCCTTCAATTTAAAAATGGCGCAACTTTATGCTCACAAATTTGGCTTCAAAAATATACGATTTGCGAAAAAAGTGGCGACAAGAGGATACATCCAGTGAGGCCTTGATAACCTTCGACAATATGGGGTCGGGTTTTGTCTACGGGTTAATTTAGAGTAATCATCGCTTTTTCTATCCGAATGGAGGTAATTAGCATGAAAAAGCAGTATAATGGTTTTTTTTTAAATATGAATCACTTGATGAAACTAGATTAAAACAAAAAGTGCAGTGCAAAATGGCGATTCAATCGCTTTCTAATTCCACTCTATTCTGGTTTTAATTGCTTTGAGCTTTGAACGGCCACTATACGACACTAAGTGAAATAACAAAAACAGTTAACAACAGTTAATAAATCATGCCAAATGCATTTATAAAGCTCTTAAACGACAGTCGAATTCATTTAGAATTTGGTAAAACTAGTTGCTCATCTTTATAGATACATTGTAATTACCATACCATATAAATGTGAAATATAGGTAAATTAATATTTTAGCATTAAAACAAATTCAGATCAAATGATTGCTTATCTTCCATTTAAAGCATGTTGTATATTATGTCAAATACTTACTTGTTTATATCTATTTATGTAAATATTGTTAAAAATATATGTTCTTTAAGTTGTTGTAAAATAACCATTTGATTAGACGCTGTAAAAGTTACGCCAATAAAATGATCTATCTAATGTAACAATCGACCTACAAGCACTTCACTTATATGAAGGGTGTTTCAAATTTAAGTGTATGCTAATGAAAGCGTCGCTAGATATTCATCTCGTTTGAAGTTTTCTAACGACGTAATGAAATGCAACATCATTTATCTCTAGACATATATATAAATATGTTTTGCATTTTAGCAAAGTGCGCAGTATCTTAAAGCATTCATCAAATTTCGCCTATCGTTACGAAAATGAATTGACACTACATCATACACATTAAGCAATTACTTCTTAAAATGTTGTTTACATGCCTTTTCATTCGAAATCCTCTGCAACAAAAGAAGAACTTGGTCACATAAGACAAACACTAGTGATATCTATCAAATATACTATTAAAAGAAGTTTCTATTTGACGTTTTTCTTTGATTTTCTCCTCGGTTTGATCTTATTCTTTTTTGTCGTTTGCATGGTTTGTACCTTTTCTATAAACTCGTCATTTTGGCCTAGAAATAGATATAATCAGGTAATATATACCGTTTTCGGTTTTTGGTACAGTATAAAGGCAAAAGCCTATGATATCTACGGCTTTCCTGGATGGCCAGTACGAGACTAGTGTTCTGAAGTGACTTGCCAAAGGCCACACTGGTTGTGTCACTAACAAAGGAAGAACATGTTCGTGTGGGCAGCAAACGTTAACATCGTTTCTGCGCCCATATTGCTACGTATTCTCTTTTATCAGTACTGATTTAAATTAACGAGACGAATAGTATGCATTTCTGTTTTATTTATTACAAATTTATTTCCTTTTTAAACCCAATCTTGATAAAATAAGACTTTAATACTTCACTCTATGACATTAGTATGTAAATCATCTTTATTCACCATTTACCGTTTTTGGTACAGGATTAAGGCCTTCGCCTGTGACTCCTATGGCTTTCCCGGATCCTCCATAACATTATTGAATGGTAAATAACATGTATGTCGCCATCAAATGGAAGAACTTTAAAAGCTTTTAGCTTCAGTTCCAATCCGTTTCACTGAATTGTTTGAAATGTATATAATGATGTTTATTTCTTGAATAAACTATGTTTAAACTCATCTTGTTTAATGCGACCCCTCCTTGACACAGCTTGAGAGGTTACCTAACCTGATGCTATCCTTAGACAGGCGTTTATATTAAACCATGGGTTGTACACCTACGCTGGATCCCTTCTCCTAACCGCTACGCCATACTACGTCATTGGGTCCTAAAAACTCTTTGAATAGTTCAGGGAACCAGACTAGTTTATCCAATGAAAAGAGAAACGAAAAAAAACCCGAGTAGTTCCGATTGAACACGATCTTGTGTCCGTTTACTCAAGTCGGTGACAAAAGAATCCGCCGTTTTTCCCAAAACTCGTTTCTGATTTCTAGTGTTACCTCTGCAAACGTATAGTAGCTTATGGGCCATTATTATACCGCCGTGGCTCCTCCACACCACTGTCGCATAAAATCCAGTTTTTCGAGATATCTCAATAATAATTGAGTGATTTATGGCCTATTTTCCCTACGAGCAGAAGGTGAAGGTCATTAGAAGCAGGTTTTTCGAACCAAACCCATAGTAGATTATGGGTCATTATCATACTGCCGTGGTTCATCAACACCGCTGTTGTCTCAAATCCAGTTTTTAGACATATATCAGTAATAATTGAGTGATTTATGGCCCATTTTCCCTACGAGCAGAAGGTGAAGGTCATTAGAAGCAGGTTCTTGTAACCAAACTCATAGTAGATTACGGGCCATTATGATACTGCCATGACTCCTAAACACCGCTGTTGTCTCAAGTTCAGTTTTTCGAGAAATCCCAGCAATAATTGAGTGATGTATGGCCCATTTTCCTTATGAGTAGCAGGTGAAGGTCATTAGAAGCAGAATTTGCAGATTCTTCGAACCAAACGCATAGTAGCTTATGTGCCATTATCATACTGCCGTAGCTCCTCCACACCACTGTTGTCTCAAATCCAGTTTTAAGAGATATCTCAGCAATAATTAAGTGATGTGTGGCCCGTTTTCCTTACGAGCAGCAGGTGAAGGTCATAAGAAACTGGTTCTTCGAACCAAAGCCATAGTAGATTGCGGGCCATTATCATACTGCCGTGGCTTCTCAACACCGCTGTTGATTTAGATCCAGTTTTTCGAGAGATCTCAATAATTGAGTGATTTATGGCCGATTATCTTGGGTCGGTGTCAAAAGAATTGGCTGTATCTTCAAAACTCATTTCTGATATCTAGTGTTACCTCTGCAATTTTTTTTCTGACGACGGATTAGTTGTTTGGTAAATTGATGAACTCGCCAGAGCGCACACGTTTACAGATTATGAATTTAGGATTTGGGAGCGAATCAATAACGACCTGCGTGGCTCGGTGATTAAGATCGTGGAATCAGAACTCGGGGTCCCGGGTTTGAGACCCAACGACACCACTGGTTTCGTTGGAGTAGCCTTTGGTAAGTCACTTCAGACCCCTAGCCCAGTACTGGTGGATCCAGGAAAGCCTTAGGAGTCACAGGAATATGAAACATAGGATTTAAATACCATTACACCGTCAACAGGCCCGTAAAGTCGTTGCGTTGTACTAAACCTTGTATAAAGGGATAAGAAATATCTAACGCCTGTTTTCAATCAAACAGAGAGCGACAAGGGGAAAACGCGTGCTCTTAGTGTAAAAAGGTAACCCAAATGTTTACCGCATCTATAAATAAGATAAAGCTCATCTCCCCCATAATGGTTTTCGTGGCAAGCCGAATTTAAAAAGTATTAGATTTAAATCAGACGATTGCAAGTGTGGAAAACGGTTTGTTTGAATGATGTTTACGCCGTATCAACATTCTTTCAGTTATGTAACAGTTTTCCTGGATCGACCAGTAGTAGGTATAGAGCTCCTAAGTGACTTGCCAAAGGTCACTCCCACGAAACGAGAGGTGTCGATGGGGCTCCAACACGGGTTCTCCGAGTTCTAAGTTCGCCAACTTAACAACTTGGTCACGCAGGGCCCTAGTGCAAAATGATACCAACGGTGATTATAATTGATTATAATCATAGAGAGAAAACAAAAGTGCTAGAAAGAGATATTGCACATTATGAACAAGATATTCTTGTTTCACGATTGTTTACTGAGCCTTCTGCTGGAAGTCGGTCAAACATCGTATAAACAATGGAATGTGTTTATTCTTTCTCCCTCTGTACTTCACATTGGGTATTTTGCTGCAGAAGTCTTTCGAAAACGCTGTAACAAAAGGATAGTTTGCTCCTGTTTAAAGAAATTCACCCTTTTAACACAGTGTTCCTTGGCAATTTGTTACAGCGATTTTTTTTTTTCATTTAGTACTATTTTCGTTGTATGTCGCCTGCCGTTGCTTTCAATTAGGAACAGTCTCAATTTCCTGTTTGGGAGAAAGTGTTAAGCATACCTTCCACAATGAGTGACATTAACAAGCGGCTAGCTTATGGATAAGATCGTTTTTAAAGGAACGGCTTCGCATAGAATGAGAGGCAATATTGCCTTCAACATAAGGAAATTGTTTTCGTGAATTGTCGTAATTCACGTTGCTTGCGGTAATGACTTACGAATACTTAACGCTGGTGGTTTTAAACGTATTAAGTTAGTATACGCTTAATCCGCCATTTTGAAACATTGAATTACTTCGATCGTTTTCTGTACACATCGGTTTGAGCCGTAGCTATCGTATTAAACCGAATAGGTCCGGCCCCGACCGGTGTATGCCGAGAACGACCGAAATAATCCGAAATCAACTCAAAAAGACAAAATATCTCTAAAATATATTCTACATCTGGTAAAACCGTGAGAGAGAAAAATACCATAAAAATGTTATTCAAATCTGGATGAAAATCTTGTGTTTGCAGTGATCGATGCAGTTTAGCAAGGGGAGATTACTGTGAGTAGTTCAGTTAAAACTGTTACCAATGATCACAGTGATGACGACGCTTACCACCATGGCCACTGCCTTAGGTCATAGGATGCTCGTTGTTGTTCGATTCGCAGCAATTCTTTTTTCTGTATTTTGTACAGGGACAATTTATGTATTTATGTTGTAATAACGGTAAACATTGAGTATTCAACTCATTGAATACAGTTCTGTTCTGTTCTATCAAAATCAATGTAAAGCGACGAATCATGATGACGTAGGTACAGAAAGTGTTCATTTTCTTTTTAAACCGACGAGTCGCTGTTCATGGGCAAACACGATACTTTATCATCAGACAATTAAAGATCCTGGACGTCATACACTAAATATGTATAGGTAAAAAGAATTTGCGTATGGTATTCAGCTATGCTTCTAACAATTATTCATTAAAAAAATCGCCAAACTCGCGGTATAAATGAAGATATTGACGGAAAATTCGACCTTTGTATGTTTACAGTTACTACAGCTATATGGTAATTAATTACGTCACGTGGGCTGTCAAGTGCCTGTCACGTGACGATGTACACCTAACTAAGAAGATATTAGCGTCAGCGTCCATTTTTGTTTTCAGCGTGTAGTCTTAGTATCACGTGAGCGTCACGTGACTGGTTGTTCATAGCTTGACGCTATATTTAGATTATGTCGGAATTCCCCCGGATTTTTATAAAATGAAAAATGTCAAAATTCATCTTATATGCTATTGGTTTCTCTGATGAAATGTTAAATTTATCTTTATTCCTTTATTTTCGAAAGTTTCAAAAAATAATCCTATGACGCACAGAAGTTTTAAGTATTATCTTTTCAAGTGTTCTTGTTATACGTACTGCGAAGATGTCAGACTGATTTTTCTCCTGCAAAAAACGCACATGCCTTTTACACCAGACGATTTGTTGTTAGATAAACCAAAGTTATGCTTCTGCTTGAGCAATTCGATTACTATCGACATCCTGGCTATTTATCGTTTTTGTCTACTTAATTCACACATAAATGAATTTATGATGAGTGCATAAACGCTTATGTTGATACATTGAGTGTCTGTGTGGAAATCGAAAATCGTGTTTTTCTGATTGATCAACTAATCGCAGACAATATACCATTCGCCTCTTCTTTATGTATGAACAAATGTATGGCCTGTGTACAAACGATAATATGGATGACACATTGCATGCTTGTTTTTGGTTTTTAATATACATGCGTATACAATTCACAATTTCTAAGACTTGACTATTTACATACCAACATATAAGCAGAGAATATACTTAGATATGCGAACAGCATGATGACCAAAGACATGCAATATATGTGACATGAAGTATTCTTATTGTTTTTTTTTTTAAATTTAGGGTTTCCCCCGTAAAAGCCGAACAGAAAGATTAAAATTCACAGAGGGTTCATTGCTAATATAAGTCTGGTTCCCGTCGTACTAGAATAAATTAGTAATGTTAAGGGGCATGTAATCCAGACTATGCTAATGTTTGAATTGATTATCTACCCTAATTGAGGTTATAATGAATGAAGAATCTCGGTAAAACCTTTTCATTTGTGAAGATCTTCAATGTGATAATTTTTCATGAAGTTGCTTCATTCAGTGTTGAGATATGCAACACCCTTATAACAGTTCCGGAACCAAGCCCCTTTACCAAACGCCAAATTTTCGACTGTCCAAAATCGAAAGAGTTTACAGACGACATCTCAAAATGAGATGAAATTGAAAAATAATCGTCTGATAGGGCAGAAAACATTACGGGAAAAGGAGAAATTGCTCTTAACGAGCAATTTCTCCTTTTCCCGTAATGTTTTCCATAGTCGTCTGTCACAAAGTGGTCAACTGTCGTTATTGTTTGGTAATGGGTTAACTGAAAGCATTTGTGAAACCTGATCCAGACGTAGGTATTTCATTCTACACAGTTACGGAGGAACCGTTGCCTGTTTACCGTTTATGATACAGGATAAAGTCATAAGCCCGTAACTCCTACAGCTTTCCTGGATCCGCCAGTCCCGGGCTAGGGCTCTGAAGTGACTTGCCAAAGACCACTCCTACGAAACCGGTGGTTTCGGTAGGGTTCGATTCCGGTACGCCCGATTTCTGAGTCCACCACCTTAACAACAGGTCGGGTCATCCGAGAAATAATGACCCAACAGTTCTCCGAAAACAAAAACCCGGAAGTTATTTACGAGTATGCCATTTAGCTTCCTATCTTAACCACTTTCGTTATGGGAAGAAAATTTCGTTATGGGAAGAAAAATAGAATCACGAAATAAATTGCATAAGGATATTAGCCATCAACTTTTCCGTGTGGTGCTTGATCGTTGAAATTTTGGTAACGTGAGAAAAGTAGCCATGATTTTGTTTTTTAAAGACTTTCATTTTTAATCGAGAATACAGGTGATACGACAGCAATACCTTTGTAATAGTTCCACAGTTTATCGGAGCCACAATCACAAAGGATGATTTCAGAGCAGATCAAGTACAATTCGAACACCTCTGTAAACTTTGAAAGCAGCCGTAGGTTCAAAAATACATCAAATGCCGATTGCCGATAAATACTTAGTATGCTGCAGATCGGCAATCAACACTGACTAGTGATTACATTCATATGGCGATGCGGTATCTGCTTTCGATTCGTTCTTTGTTTTTGCTTTGGGGTCTTTATTTCTTTTCTTCTTCTTGTTTTTTATGTTTCAGGAGAAGGCCCAATGGAAGAAGATTGTTGATTTACATGTAAAGGTAGAATACCAATTATCCGCCATTTTGAAACTCATTCTGCCATCGGATGACTTCGTTAGTTCTCGCTTAACCTCGGTCGGGGTTCGGAACTATTCGGGTCATTGCGAACAGTTCCGGCGCAGACCGAGGTTCACCATGAACGACCGAAGTAATCCGACGAATGAATGAGTCTCAAAATGGCGGATTATGTGGTATTCTACCTTAAACACACCATCAGCACACATTGCTAAATGACATTGAGGAAACGATTGAAGACATTTTTAACCCCCTTTCTCGTGGCTTTATTGGTATCGTTAGTAGACTGTTAGCCAAATACCACGTTGCCTTGACGAACAGGATACGTTTAAGGGCCTCATCGTGCCACTTGAAAATCTGTACCACTGATGTGAACGGCGACATTGCAAAATGGGAAGCCATTCACCAAGTCTTCTTAATCAATTACTTAATTATGTAGGATCATATTAAGGTGGGACTTAAGAAGCAATCGTGACAAAAGAAGAAATTACTCGTTAAAAAAAAGCGTACAGAGAATGGCATCATTTCGAAACTGTCTTTTGAGCGCCTTCTGTTAATTTGGCTTTGAATCTGTCGCAAAGTCCAAAAAGAGGGAGCGGTTTAAATGGACTGTGCCTACAAAAGATGTTTGAGGAAGTCGAGATCGGTAGTAGATGCATATGATACGAATGTACAACCAAGCCAGATAGATTAGTTGCATTGTGGGAAAAATACGCTTTTGTTGGAATGGGTAAAAAAAACTTTGATAATTGACTCGATGTGCCTTCGATTCTACCTTAACATATAATCTGTTTCTGGTGATCTTTTGATAAGATGCTTAACGTATTAAGTGGTTGGGGAAACAGGAAAAATTTATATGTCGGAAATAAAAAGAACACTTTGAGAACAGAGGGTGTCGACAATTAATTTCCATCCTTTAAACGCTGGCGACACATCAAGCATCGGTTTGAGAAGCTGGCTGATTTTGAAAGTGTGCGGTACTGATTTAGAGATCGCAAGGTAGGCAACCACTATATCTTCTTTGCAAATCTTCTTTTCAAATAAGATATAAGTTTTATCAAATAAGATGAACTATTTAACAAAAGCTACAACATATTTGTCAAAGGTAGTCAGCCATTACATCTTATTTGCAAATCTTATTCTCAAATAGGATGTATTTCTTAACAAATAAGATTTAGTTTTTAACAAAAATTATAACATATTTATCAAAGTTAGTCAATATATATATCTTATCTGCAAATCATTTATTTGTCACAAGCAATTTCTCCTTTTGCCACAATGCTTTTTAACAAATTCACACATCACAACAGCAAAACTGAAAGGTTTTACACATATTTACAAAATCTTTCTGAAGTCGTCTGCTTCAATTAGAAAAATATATATTGTTGTATATCATCTTTATTTCCTTCATAACATTGCAATCTTACAATCAAAAATAAAAATGTTACGATAAACAATTGGGTTAAGCAGCACGGAAGTGGTAGATAGCTTACATGTATTTATACGTCAATCGACAATTCGACATTGCGATACACTTAACAGTAGTAAGAGATGGTATGTCATCGAAACGTCTAACCATATGATGAACAGTCAACCTTGTATGTACATGTAGTTGCCATTCTTAGTATGGACGGTACATGAAATGTTATTCAATAAATGACGGCTTAATCAATTACCAAACAATAACGACATTTGACCAGTTTTTAGCAGATGATTCCGGAAAACATTGTAGGAAAATGAGAAATTGTTCTTAATGAGCAATTTCTCATTTTTCCCACAATAATGTCTGTCCCATCAGAAGATCATTTGTCAATTTCATCACATTTTGAAATGTCGTCTGCAAACTCTTTCAATTTGGGACATTCGAAAAATGTGTGTGTGGTAAAGGGTCAATACAAAGACGTCTGTCATTCAGAAGGCTCAAACCTGAGCTTTCTGAATGACTGGCGTTCGTATTGAGCCGTAAATTGTTTAAGGAACCTTTCCTGTTAGCATACACGTTTAAATTTAAATGTACTTTGTACTGTATAAATTTCTCAGTATCACAAGACCATGGGTGACCATTACAAACTGACATATTTCAACAAACGCGGCGGTGGAGAAATCATTCGGCTGGTATTTGTCGCCGCAGACATACAGTTCGAAGACGAACGCTTGGAAACGGACCAATGGGAACTTCGGAAACCAGGTAAACGTCATGAGTCTACTTATAAATAAAAGATGGCTGGCGACTTGAATCGGGAATGTTATCGGGCAATGCGTAGGAATATCATATACCTACATGTACTCATAAATGTAGGTAATGAGTCATTCATGAATGGTCGCTATTTTCTCATGTCGGTAATGACTTCGATATTCATAAATGATGGTAATGAGTTCGATATTTATAAATGTTGGGAATAAGTTCGATATTCATAAATGTTGGTAATGAGTCCGATATTAATAAATGTTGGTAACGAGTTCGATATTAATAAATGTTGGTAACGAGTTCGATATTCATAAATGTTGGTAATGAGTTCGATATTCATAAATGTTGGTAATGAGTTCGATATTCATAAATGTTGGTAATGAGTTCGATATTCATAAATGTTGGTAATGAGTTCGATATTAATGAATGTTGGTAACGAGTTTGATATTCATAAATGTTGGTAACGAGTTCGATATTCATAAATGTTGGTAATGAGTTCGATATTCATAAATGTTGGTAATTAGTTCGCTATTTATAAATGTTGGTAATGAATTTGATATTAATTATGTTGGTAACGAGTTCGATATTCATAAATGTTGGTAATGAGTTCGATATTCATAAATGTTGGTAATGAGTTCGATATTCATAAATGTTGGTAATGAGTTCGATATTCATAAATGTTGGTAATGAGTTCGATATTCATAAATGTTGGTAATGAGTTCGATATTAATAAATGTTGGTTACGAGTTCGATATTCATAAATGTTGGTAACGAGTTCGATATTCATAAATGTTGGTAATGAGTTTGATATTCATAAATGTTGGTAATGAGTTCGCTATTCATAAATGTTGGTAATGAATTTGATATTAATTATGTTGGTAACGAGTTCGATATTCATAAATGTTGGTAATGAGTTCGATATTCATAAATGTTGGTAATGAGTTCGATATTCATAAATGTTTTTAATGAGTTCGATATTCATAAATGTTGGTAATGAGTTCGATATTCATAAATGTTGGTAATGAGTTCGCTATTTATAAATGATGACAATGCGTCCTATATAAATAAACGTTGGTATTTAGAAATTCATATATTTTGTTCATGCGATAAGTATTCCTTAATATTGGAAATTAGTTCGATATTCATAAATGCTGGTAATGAGCTATTTATCCTATGTTTCCTGTATAGGCACACCGATGGGGAACGTTCCCGTGTTGAGTCTCAAAGGTCCCATGAACGGGGAGCAAATGGTAGTTTGTCAGGCACCGGCAATCGCGCGATATCTGGCGCAGAAATGTGGTAGGTTATTTTCATAATTAATCAAAATTCATTGGGTTTATCCTATGAAAACCCATTCGGAACACTTCCGGGTCATAATTAAGAAGTTCCGGTTTAAATGCTATTTCGTAAATGAAAATGCTGTCTGACTCCAACATGTGTAAGCAAAATAAGGGGTGCTGTTAAATGCCTAAAGACATTTCATTTGTCTCTAATAGAACTATATTGCCATGGGTCATATTTGGACCTCTGTCGATTATTTGGTTGGACAGGGCCGTTGACAATCTCCCTTACAGGGTTATTGTCCGTTCATCACACATATAAAAATGTAGTATCGTAGCAGCAAATTTTACTCTGTTAGCGATTCGGGTTGTTGACACATTTTACATAGGTACTAAAGAAAAAATCAAATTTTGTGAAAAATCCAAACACTTGACAGTTGTCCCAAAAGTCTTCATAAATGTTTTCCTTTTTTTTTTACACAAAGCCATCTATACATTGTTATCGTTTGTGAAATCATAATCGTCAACGAACCAGATTAAAAATAGTGAGACCACGACTTATATCTGTTCTATGGTTATATACTATTTTATACATAATTCCTCTAGGGCTACACGGTGAATCCGACTTTACCCAGTTCCTAATCGATGAGGTGTATGGCTGTGTCGGTGACGTCCGCCAAAAGTTGACCCAAATCTATTTCTGCAAGGACGACGCGGCTAAAGTAAGTAGTACCTTAAGACGATATGGCTGGTTTTGTCAGTAATGCGACAGTGGTGCAGAGGTAAAAGGAGTGTTACTACCGTGTTCTGTCCTGGAAGGCACCAGTGATCAGCCACAAGACGTTACGACATCGTATCTAGTGCAGAGGCAGATCGTCGAGGGTCCCGAGTTCGATCCTCGTTAGGCGTGGTAAAATTTGTCTGGACTTGACCTAACATCGGCGCGAGTACTGGTTTCGTGTCCAGGAAGCAGTCATCGAGCGTGCATTCGATAATCTGTATGCTTCCGCCACAATCGATGTAAAATAGATTTATCTTAGGAAGTTAGTTGCATTCCTATGAATACGATAACGATTAATATGGGCTGTCCAGATTATATGAAACAGTGACGAAGAAAAAATATTATTGAATTCGTACAATGAATAGAAGAATGCCCCATCCATAGCAAGGAGTGAGAAAACAATCACCATCGTTACCATCGTTATCATAAGCCTAGTAAGTGATAACAGCACCAAGGTCATTCGAATCAGCAGTAGTGGTTGTGTACCTTTTTTTTGTACACTAACATTGATGACAGCCATCAAATGACGATACCACTATAAAATATGCACCAAGGCCATTCGAATCAGCAGTAGATCTAGTGGTTGTGTACCTTTTTTTGTGTACACTAACATTGACGACAGCCATCAAATGACGATACCACTATAAAATATGCACCAAGGCCATTCGAATCAGCAGTAGATCTAGTGGTTGTGTACCTTTTTTTGTACACTAACATTGACGACAGCCATCAAATGACGATACCACTATAAAATATGCACCAAGGCCATTCGAATCAGCAGTAGATCTAGTGGTTGTGTACCTTTTTTTGTACACTAACATTGACGACAGCCATCAAATGACGATACCACTATAAAATATGTATACAATCAAACCAGGAAGAATTACAGCAAAGCTTGACGTCAACCATTGGTGATACCACTGTTACATGTCTTTATTTGCAAACCAAGAAGAACTCCAGCAAACTTCGACGTCAACCACACATCTTCCTTAATATTATCACTTATGTTACCATCTATTTGGTATACCACTATCGCTTATCTTTATTTGAAAACCAGGAAGAACTCCAACAAACCTTGACATCCGTCATACTACCCAAGTTCAATCTTTACCTCGACAAACGAATGCAGGCGTTCGGCAAGAATGGTTTCATCATAGGGGATAAGGTAACTTCAATTCTTTCTAGTTAGCATGACCTTTGTTAGTATTCAATGCATGCATCATGTTTTTGTTTTTTCGGTTTTTTTTTTCTATCTATAAGTTTGTCATGCTAGGTTTAGGAGGATATATATAGAGAGAATAGATGGTTGGTGTCGTGAATCAGAAATGTGATCGGGCAAGGCTTAGGAATATTATCCGGTGAGCCGAAGGCGAAACAGATAATAATCCGAAGCCGAGCCCGATAACTTTTCCCATTCAAAGACACCAACCATCTATTCTATTTATCCTGTTACCTTCATGTATCCTAGAAAACAAAAAATATGTTAATAAAACACGAGAAAAAAGGAAAAAATAAAAGAATGGTGTAAACATGACGTCATGGCGTTCTTATGACGTCATGATTCGTCACGAGCATGTGTTATATGGTTAGTGCCGGATATCGCAAATGTTATACGGCACCTAGTTATCGGTCCCAAAATGGCACTAGTGACAGGATAAATATTAATCTTTTCCGCACAACTCCCGAACTTATCATGAAAAGCAATTTCTACTTTTGTCACAACTGCTTTTACTAAAATCCACAATCAAAATGCCAGTTGTTTACTTTGAATGTATTGTCTCTGTACACAGGCCTTGAATGTCGGAAACCATAAGGCTTTTGGATGAATGTCTTACTAGATAATACCTCACTTAATAAGACTACCTTACTTAATAAGACTTAGGAAACCACACTGACGAAAGAGTTATTTACTCACAACGAGCATTTTGTCCATCTGTATTAACGGTTTCTATGCATTACCACAAACAGCAAAACTATTTTCATATGCCATGATTTGTCGTCTGTTGTTGCTTTCAATTTGGACCAGTCACACATTCATAAATGGGTGGAAGAGTTAACGGACAGAATATCACCACTGCACCAAGATATCAAGGAGAAACCTATTTCTTGGTGGCTCTTTGCCACAAAACACATTTTCTTCCACCGAATTTCCCGTGGAATTCGTCTTCCACAAACATCATGATTTATTTTTTACATGTCACCATTATTCACCGACAATGTGTCTTGATGGGAAGCCGCCAAGGCTTAGTCCGAATTATTCAGAGGGAGATATTACAGGTACAGCTTGGATCATTCGAGAACATATTGTTTTGGGGTAGTGGTAATGTCTACATTCGACCTTGTGATAAGAGGCCAGTCTATGGACCTGGGAAAATTGGCTGATTAAGACAGGTTGGTTGCTTAACACAAATTGATGTACACTATGAATCAAACAATGGAACTTTCTGTAGTGGTTGTTAAAGGCGGGTTGGCTGCTTCAAAGGATGGTTCCTTAACCCTTTCCCAAACAATCACGACATTTAACCACTCTGTTGCAGACAACTCTGGGACACATTGTGGGAAAAGGAAAAATTGCTCATGACGAGCAATTTTTCCTTTTCCCCAGTGTTTTCCTGCCCTATCAGACGATTACTCTCCAATTTTATCACATTTCGAAATGTCGTCTGCAAACACTTTCAAATTGGGAGAGTCGAAAATTTAGCGTTTGGTAAATGGTTAATGATGGAGGGAGACCCCATACTCAACTGCCAATAAGAGACAGTCAAAATTTGACGTTTGGTAAAGGGTTAAGCAAGATAGTATACTTAAGAAAGTTTCGAGAACACGGGCCTAAATCTACATATAAAATATCTACCTATATGTACTTGCAGTTGAGCCTGGCAGACCTGGTGGTGTTCAACATGGTGGATAGCTGTAGCGAGATGGACTGGATTAACCTATGGCATCCATTTCCGAATATAATGAAACACAGAGACCTTGTGATGGAGAATCCCAAAATTGCCCAATGGATAAAGATCCGGCCCAAAACCGCTGTCTAGATAATGATACTATAGGCAGAGACATAGACAATTATTCAGGTCTCTGGTTTTAAAGGCTAAGAGAATGTTAACCCTTATATTGTCGGGACTTCATACTTATGCAAACAGATAAGATCCAGGCCAGCTGCCAAGGAAATTGGCGGCTGGCCTGTGATCTAACCTGTTTGCTACTCTGAGTATCTGAGTATCCTTCCTCACCAACATTAAGCATATATTTAAAGTTTTGGAAAGCAGGCATCAGAATCATCTATGTTGGAGCCATTACCGAGAAACATTTCATTAAAACAAGTATGAACATATAACAATGTCTTTGTAATATTGGGTGGGGACACAATTTGGGAAGAAGATGGAACTGGTTGCAAAATGAATTTGTTGGGGGCTGATGCCTACCTAAATTTGATGTAATTGTAAAGCATTAAAATACCTCTATCTTAAAATGTCCATACTAGTAGCATTTTTCTCTGGTCCAGTGTAAATAGCAGGACCAGTAGAAAACATTTCAGTTTCTCTAGTTAACATTTCTCAAGTGATCGGCTAGAAATGCATACTAAAATGTACGCCATAAAGAAAGGGGCAAGGAAATACTTAAAAAAAATCAAAGATAAATAAAACTTGACAAAAACTGTATAGTAGATTTATTTTTATTGCATAAATATAATGAATGAATGATATGCACAATGATGAACTTGAACGAACAAAGATCATACAACAATGTTATCTACTATTGTATATTCAGTATGTGAAAACCAAAACAAGGGGAGTTTCATTGCTTCCTTATCCATCTTTGTGTAGAGTTTAAGGCAAATGCAAATTGAAAGAACCTGCAGGCGACAATTAAAGAATAGGAAAAGGATAAACTTTTTTCTTTTTGATTAACCATTTACCAAACAATAATGACATTTGACCAGTTGTGGCAGACGACTCTGGTAAATATTATGGGAAAAAGATAAATTGCTCATAACGAGCAATTTTTCCTTTTCCCACAATGTTTTCTTCCCTATCAGAAGATTATCTGTCAAGCTTATCACTTGGGCTCTGTCTTGCCAAAGGACACTACAACAAAACCAGAGGTGTCAAAGCTCGATTCCGGGACCCCCAAGTCCGCAAACTCAACCACATGGCCAGTCAGGACCCATTAAATGACACTTTGAAACTATGAACATATATTACCTTTATACCTATTTTGCAGCCACATTGAAATGTTCAATGATTTATCAAAAAAGAAATAACCAGCCAGGCATTCCCAGATGAAATTAAGGATTGGTTCAAAGTGTTCAAAAAGGTGAAAGTCTGACAAAGACTTTTTGAAAAGAATCCCAACAGAGGCTGATATGACCAAAAGAGCCCTTGGACTAGTGTACCTTTGTTTGCATGGTGAGATAGACTCAGGTGTAACATTACAAAATATGTGGCACAGTGCTAAAAGAGCTATCGGGTAAACCTTATATTTTCTTTTGTGAAATAAAAAATTGTAAAATGTTTTTAAGACTATCTATACTACCTTTATTTCTAAAATGTATTAGTTAAGAAAAATAAATCAGCAAAATATGAAAAGTAAATTAAAGTTTTTGATTTGCCAATTTTTTTCTCAAGTTAAAGATATACATTAACTATGCTTTAGCCTGATCTGCAAAATATATATGAAAGTAAATTTGCTCTTCAAGCATTTCAGAACAAGAATTTCTTTAAAATTCTAAAATGAATTCTATTTTGTTACACTATCTGCAAATTCGAAACATCAAAATCTGTAACGGGATTCAATGCAAGACTATAGTAAGCGCTTCACAAATGTGAAGAGCTTACTAATGTATTGCACTGGATCAACAGTATGCATGTTTACACCTTTTACATCACAAATACACATTCATGTAACATGGTACCAAAACATAATTGTGTCAAAGAAGTTTCTTAACATCATCATTGTTTCTGTCACCTTCATTCCTCTTCAATTAGAAAAGGATATTGTCATTTGTCCATATTAAACCTTTAAGTTTATAAAAAAAACCAATCAAATCATTGCTTACATGAACATGTGGAGATATGTAGAAGGATGAAATGAAATGATAAAATAAAAGTAACTAAAAAGTAGTATACAGAAGTAAACAAAATATATGATATATATGTATAAGTGACATTCAACTACAATTCATTCAATTTATTACATGGCAAGATATCCTTGTTTTAACTCCATCCCTTACTATCATACAGTTGCGGTTTCCCTTCCAAAACAACTCCTCTTAACCCTTTCCCAAACAACAAATTTTTGACTGTCCCAAATTGAAAGAGTTTGCAGACGACATTTCAAAATGTGATGAAATTGAACAATATTCTTCAGAAAGATCAGAAAACCTTGTGGGAAAAGGAAAAATTGCTCGTTACGAGCAATTTCTCCTTTTCCCACAAGGTTTTCTAAACTCGTCAGCAACAAAGTGGTCAAATGTCATCATAATTTGGGAAAGGGTTAAGGTAGTAGTAGTAACCATAATCCGCCATTTTAACACTCATTTTTTTTGTCAGATTGCATGTACTTCGGTTATTCTGAGTAGACACAGATCAAGAACTATTCGGTTTAATTATGACCATACTGAGAGCAACCGATGATACTTTGCAATATTGCTTATCTCAATATTGAAATTAGAGGGAATGTTGTTTTGAATTTGCAAATTTGTAGCTTAAAATGTTTAGTAAAACGATATCCATATGATTATCTTCCATTGGCTTTTTGAGGGATCACTACATAAGTCCTTCATTAAAATAGTTGTCAAAATGACTTTCAACTTGAGTAGATCAAAAATATTGTGTCAATTTACAGAAAACCAGTTCTGAAACAGATCTAAATTGAAAGCAAGAAATGTATAAGATTTTTTCAATAAGGATAAATGTTATTTCTACAACTTGTCTTGAAAAAAATGTTTATTTTTCTTTTGTAAAACATGCTCAGATGAAGGGATTGAGTTAAAATCTTATCACAACAATCAAATGACGACTTGATAGTGGTAACCATTTTCTCACAAAAAATGTTTTGTTGAAAAAAAAAGAAGAAGAAAAGAGAAAATTGCCCACATGAGCAATTATCTTCTTGCTAACAACTACTTTCAACCTTCGTCTGAAGATCTACAAAAAATCCATAGCTATCTACATTTTTATCAAAAAAAAAAAAGAATCAATCGTAATAGAAGAATGAATCAACTAATAGATCACTTAAATTACCCATTAGGATTATAAAAAAAATTAAGATCAAACTGTTATTTCTTGATTTATCAATAACTCATTTTCGAAACTGATCAGCAACAAATATTTCCATTCTAGACGGAAATAACTTAACAATCCAAACTGAAATAATTTCTTAAAGACATTTGGAAAATTTGCACCAAATTTCATGCTTGATGGAAATTTTGCTCTAAAGAAAAATGTTACCTTAACCATCAAATAAGTTATATTAAAGACCTCCATATGAAAATTCTAATTAGAAAAGTAGCAATAAGTAAGTCAATGCAGTAACTCGATACAACCACACAAATCATCAAATTCTCTGATACACAGAACATTTGGAATAATGGCACTTGCATACTGTGAACATTTTGACATTGAAGTTTACATCTTTCCTCATCAAAATAATTAAGGTTTTGGAAAGCAGATGACACAAAAAAAAATGTTAAACTTTGATTTAAATCGATTATAAACAATTACATGTATACAAACATGACAATATCTACTGCTGATGACAACTTAAACAACTGGGGAAACAAGAAAACAATGCTCATGATGAGCATTGTTTTCTTGTTTCCCCAATGTCTTTTCATACTTCATTACTAAAATTCTTCGATTCTATGTGATCTGTGACTGCTATCTTCAATCTTATAATATTATGAGGAAAAAAATAAAATGATCGAAAGTTTAAAAAACTCCCATTTTCTACAAAAAATACCTATTTCTATAACACATTCTAGCTAAATCAAATCACACCTGACTAAAAGGAGAGCTAAAAAAATCATTGCATCACATATCTCCTCAACAATTAAACAATGAGACATTGTATTCTAAGAAGATTAACAACTAGTCAACATCAGTTTTGTCTTGAAGGCTTTATCAATATTGAAGGAAGAGCCCATTAACATTAAGCGGTTCCCCGGTTTGAGTCCCATCCTTGGCTCTTGTTTCATGAAAGAGTTTTTTAGTAAACAAATTCAGAACCCTATACTTGTACTGGTGAATCCAGGAAAGCTGTAATATAATATAAAGATTGTTGACACAGCATTAAACCCTATCTAATCAAATATGTAACTATTTAGGAATTGATCTAATTTGTGCTTGAACCGGTAGCAGGTCAATTCGTACCCAAACCAATTCGTACCCACCCTTTTTTGGCTAATTCGTACCCACTTTTCGGTCAATTCGTACCCATCCTAATTTTTAATAAGTCAATTCGTAACCATTCTATACTTCAGTATTCTAATATCATTTGTTTTATGTTGTTCATGTTTTGTTTTTGTCTATTGTGTTTTAATTGTGAGGGAAGCATTGTGTGTAGGTGTATGTGTGCTTTGTTTTACATAAAATGGTGTTTAAAAATTAAATAAAATGATATAGCGTTTCCCTTTAAGTTATATATGTTTTCTTCATTTGATATCCAGATTAATTTTCTTGCTTTTCACACTTACCTCATTTTAACTAACTGACATGGACTCTTTTCATCACGTGCAAACAGAAGAATGGTCGCAGGGGATGCAGTGTCAATTGTCATTAATTGTTCTATCAATTGGTGTCCTTAATTACTAGGCTAATCATAAGCCAGTTACAACAAAAGGGGTGTTACAAAATTATAGCAAATTAAAACAAACTGTTATTGATAAATTTTATGATAAGTTACTTTCAAATCAAATTGAGACCGACATGTTGTTAATGGCTAATCATAAGTGTATAGATAACATCATAAAACACGTGCGCGTGCCTTATAAAAAATAAACTTAATGTTTGTGGTATATTTTCATTTATAAATGATATCTTTCTATTTGTCCCTACGCAAATGCTAACACAAAAGGTAAATTTGCTGGCACGCGTCTTCATTAATGGTTTATCATAAGTTTATAGATAATCTATATGTATATGTTCTTTTTATATGTTGTTGTTTTGTTAATTCTTGGATAAAAAGTTTCTTTCGGAAATTCATTTATATGGCCGCCTATATACGAAAATTGCCTATTGATAGCTAACTTACATGCCTCAAAGCTCAAAGTTTAAAAAAAAAATATATTTCATTTTGTATGTACTACAATTCATTTCAAAATATGTAAGAATTTTCATTTAATATGTACTATAATTCGTATTAAATTATAGACTGGTTACGAATTGACTTCTTAAAAATTAGGATGGGAACGAATTGACCGAAAAGTGGGTACGAATTAGCCAAAAAAGGGTGGGTACGAATTGGTTTGGGTACGAATTGACCGGGAAGCCTTGAACCTATCCATCTGGCTGAATTTAAGGACCCATCCTTACTTCATTGATGAAAGATGTAACATTTAACCAATTATCAACAATAAAGACTTTTGACCAGTTTGTAGCAGACGACTCTGGAAAACATTGTGGAAAAAGGAGAAATTGCTCTTAACGAGCAAGTTCTCCTTTTCCCATAATGTTTTCTGACCTATCAGAAGATTGTTTCTAAATTTCATCACATTTGAAATGTCGTCTGCAAACTCTTTCAATTTGGGACAGTTGAAAATTTGGCGTTTGGTAAAGGGTTAAGATATCTTACGTTTTGACCTTCACGACTGACCTTGAATGTTGATGACTTTACATGAAACCTTCATGAAGCATATCATCATAAAATTTACAAATCATTGCTATGAACAAATGGGGTATAAACTGTATAAAATACCAAACATTACAGCTGTATGATCAAACATATCAAAAGCCAATGGCAAAGTCATACAGTCTCTCACAATCGTAAACAAACTTACTTTACTATTAAAACAACCTATTTAAAATGGAATAAATTCATATTAGTAACAAGTCACCATATTGTGTGTATGTGTGTATGTATAAAAATGTGTATCAAAAGTGTTGTGGCTAAAAACCTAATATAGGCAATACTAAAACTAACAAATAGATATATACATATATATATAATCATGTACATGAAAAATTGAGAAATAAAAAAAAAAAAGCTGCAAAGTACAATTACTTCTTTCAGCATAAAAAGAAATTGTGTAAATATTGATTTTACAAGATGAAATGCTTAGTTATAATTAACATCGACTGATTGAGAGTTTAAACAAAAAGAACAGAAAAGAACAATTAAGACAGATGACGAATATGCAAAATTACCGGAATTAAAATAAAGGATGAATAAAGTGAGTGATTGACACAGAGAATTGCACTGTTTGATAATTTAAAAGTTTTAAGTCATTATGCAAATGTAGATGATAATTTGGCCCTGAAGTGACTTGTCCAATATCTTATCATCTTCTTATCTTTTCCAGTTAAATTTAAATTTCCCCACAAAGTATTCTTAATTATCTTAAGAATACAAAATGTCGTTCTTTTTGAAGACAAGCTCTGAGCAAATCTTAAAATGCCATGTTGCGTTAACCAACTGATCGTTATCCTGGGAAAATAAAAAATTAAAAATATTGTTGGGAAAACAAACTTAAATCATCTTAGATTGTCAAAATAATTTAACATTTTCAATTTTTTCTCACTTTTTATTGTAATAAAAGAAATATCTCAGGAAATCAATCTTTCATTTTGTTGAATGTTTGAAAAAATGTAAATATATATCAGGAAAATGATGTAAGAAAATAAAATCTTACAAATTTCACCTCAGTCCCACTGCAAGATGATAACTTCAATTAATTCTTGATTCACACATTCATCAATTTCTAATTTTGATATTGTCATGTGATATTGGGTTAAAATGATTGTGACAAAAGTTCGTTGCAAGCACAGGAGTCCATATTTATCCTTTGGTCAGTACTACGTAATATAATAACTATATATGTAATACAATAACTACGTATATATAACATTGCATAGTACTGACCAAAGGATAATTATAGACCCCTGTGTTGCAAGTATGTGTTTTGACTCTTGTCATTCTTGTTTCTACAGACTTCGGCACTAGATTTGAAAAAGAGAGCTATTATTGAGTAAGGGGTTAACATGTCATCATGATGTATATTTATAATTACCGAAGATTGAAAATAGATATTAAATGATATTGTGGTGAAATCAGATGACATTCCTTTTATAGAATGACATGTCAAAAGTACACCCCCAAAAAAAGCACGCAAGAGCAATTTCTTCTTTTCAACAATTTTCTACAATTTTTTTCAACAACAGACATAACTATTCATGTAAGTTTCTTTTAATCTAAATAACTCTTATGACTGTTAAAATCATTTGTGAAAGAAGTCATTGTGATCAAATTCTTCTTTTATTATAATATTATCATCCACATAGCATCTTCTGCAAAAGTGCTGACAGATAATTTCTAATTAGAAACAATTATAATGATTGAGCCAGGACCATCATAGACCCTTACAGCACTTAGTGTACAATAAATATGTATGGCAAACATTCTCACATTTTATACATGAACGAAAATAGGGCAATATCATCATCAGGTTTTTCATCTACAAAATTAATACAGTTAACCCTTAAAATGCTGGGTATTTTTTTTTTTAAATAAATCATTGTCTTATCTGCTTGCCAAAACCTTGAATAACTTCTTAATTTCGATGAGGAAAAATACACAGAGTAGCAAACAGGTTAGATCACAGGCCAGCTGCCAATTTACTTGGCGGCTGGTTTGGATCTAACATGTTTGCATAAGCATGAAGTTGGTTCCAGCACTTTAAGGGTTAACATTTTCCCTATTTGAAATCAATTGCAGCGAACAATAGTGAACTAACAAAAAATGTTGAATGGATAATAAAATAAACATGACACTATGTATGTATTTGATAAAAAAACATCAGAATTGATTAGAGCATATTGAGAGTTTGAGCCTGATTTGGAAATTCTCTTTTTCACAATAGTTTTTATATGTTATCTTGTACAAAATTTAATGTGGTTAACTAACGTTTTCTTAATTGTTTGTATAAGTTTAGTAAGTTAAAAAAAAATCCAAAAAAGAAAACCATATGTGGTACAGGTTCAAGCCACTTGTATTCAGCTTAAGATTGTAAGACATGAGATACTTTTAAGTTCTTGCTGAAAAATAACTTCATTTTCCAAAACAAAGTGAAAGGTTTAATTTTCACCTAAAAGAGAGATGCTTAAAAACTTTCAAGTCTGGTAAAAACGATAAGAGTTATCTTCCTTATGGAAGAGAGTTTAACACAATGTTCAATATCTAAAGCTAAATAAAAAGTAATTTGATGAGCAATCTTTTATCTGTACTTTATTTATAAGCAATGTAATTATCTGAATCACATTTATAATCATTAAAATATTGTTTGAACATAAACTATTGTTGTGCTCGGGCTTTCAACTGTAAGCAGTTTAACCTATGAGATGCTCTATTGATTAGTCATAAAATCAGTAATAGGTTAATTAAAAGCTTTCTGATAGGATAGACTAATGAAAAGTCATACAAGATCAAAACAGATGATTTTGCTTGAATATTCAACTTAATCATTCTAACATGCCATTTCTCAATGAAGTCTACAACTGACACATTGACTCATCATCAACATTTCGAAAATTTCCATGATTAACTTTGCTTTAGCCCTTATAGTGCCGACACCAACTCATGCTTAGTTAATTGGCGGCTGGCCTGTGTTCTAAACCATTTGCTACTCTGAGTAATAGCTTTCCTCAACAAAATTAAAAGATATTAAAGGTTTTGGACGAAAGCAGACGACACAAAAATCTATTTTTGGAAAATTAACCAGCATTCTAAGGGGGTTAAAGAACTCGATCACTACACAACACTCTCAGTTCTCACATTCACCCTCTGTGCCTGAGGTTTGACGGGGGCTTTAAGTTGTTCAATGGTAGCCTGCCTCCTCTCCTCTCTCTCCTGGGTGTCTTCGCTCGAAGCGGACCCAGACAAGTCATGCATGAAGTCCGGCACCGACTGTGCCCTCACATTGTACTGCGGATATTGGTGGTGCTGGTCGTACTGCGGGGGCATCAGGGGTCCCCCGGGGACATACTGGGGCCCCGTGGGAGCGGGATAGTAACCCTGGTTACCGTAATAGGGCTGTCCCTGTATGGGGGGCCCTGGGTACCTGGGAGGGTAGTTCATGTTAGACGGATTGTTTGTAAACACTGAACTTGCTATAGATCCCACCTCAGAGGGGTCCTCCTGACGTTTACCATCTGTCATTTCACAGAGCATTTCCCAGTTTGACTTCTTGGGGCCCCTAGGAACTGGCTTCACTGCGCCATTCATCATTGGAGGTTGCTGTGGTAGACCGTTGGGCGGATAGTTGGGCATTCCGCCCGGGTATGGTGCCTGCATTGGAGGAGGCTGGCCTGGGTAGCCTGGAGGTCCAGCCATGGGGTAACCCGGGGGGTAATAGTTAGGAGCAACAAACCCCTCCGATTGAGGGTAGTAGGGATTGTCCAGTTTTTCTGTTGATCCACCCATAGAATTGTCTTTAAGAGCACTTGTTGATTTCCTTGGTGCCGGTTTGGGTTTGGTTCTCGGTCTGTTTTCATCCACATCCAATGCATCGACACTCTTAGATCGTTTACCTGTCAGTGTTCCCTCCGAACCACCAGCACTCTTAGTTCGCCGAGACTTTCGCTTTGCTTTTCTTTCATCGTCAGTATCTACATTGGAGTCTTTATCAGCCTTTTTCTTCGATTTCCCGTCCTCCGATTTTTTCCCAGAGGTTTGGGTACCAGCTGTTGACAAACTTTTCGATCTTCGCCGCTTCTTTACCAGCATCTTGGGCTGAACATCCACTGACTCATTAGGCCCCGTCTGCGTAGCAGTCTCGCGTAAAGTTTGTGTTGAGATTTCTCTCTTGCCACGACCTCGTCTTCCAAGGTCGTTATCAGATCTATACAGTCTCTCCCGATCACGTCGAGACAGAGGTTTCTCATAACCGTCGAAATCATCGTCATCAGAACAGCTGTCGTAATTCCCAGAACTCCTTCCAACTGATATGTCATCCCTTGTGGTACCATATGAAATGACAGATTCTGAATATGACCCTTTCCTTCTTCGCCCTCTACGGTCGTACAATGACGATCTTGAAGAGTAAAGGGAGTTTTTAGATCCCGCCCTTTTAAGCGCTGAAATTACATAATCATTAACTTTTACTAAGTTAGTTTATAAGACCAGCAAGATGTTATCATAAGGAATTAAAAACACACAGATAAAATCAAATGTCTTTTAAAGATAAAATGATGACACAGATTTTCAAAGTTAATTATAACAAGATTTCTTGATTATATTTTACGACCATATAAACTTTTAGTCAGTTAGTTGATAGGACAAGCAAGTCTCTACAATGTGAATAAAAAGCATTCATAAGAAATAAACGGTCTTTTACTAATAAAATGACAACAAAGATATATATAAATAATTGTTTACAACTAGATTATTGACATGCTTCTAAACCCTGTTCCTAACCTTATGGTAGATTTATAGCACTTTTGTCACGCAGTTATAGTGTCACTGTTTAAATGATATGATTTATTATGTAAACAATGACCTTTTACTTACGTCTAGTGAGATAATTGAAATGAATGCGAGCATCTCAGGCGCAGACAACATAATGGGTCTACATTCTAATCTCATAATGCTTGCAAAGTGCCTCGGATAGCATTCTATAACTATTGATAAAGTTTTTCCTTCAAAGCACTGAAAGTTGTTGATGCTCTGTTCACATGTTATAAATGAAAACAGCATAAATTTTCATCCTCTTATGAAATAAGAAATTGGAAATGGTCATATGGTCATTCCTTCAGAGATGAAGTGATTTTAAATCACCCTTTAAATATTTGTGACTCACAGCACACAATCTATGAGATAGCCTCTTTAATTTCAATTTCACTGTTGATGTAACATGATGTTACTTACGTGGCAGTGATTCCAAATCTTCCATAGATCCATAGTTACCCAGAGGTGTTGTTGGACGCGAGTCGAGGGGGTCGGCACTTCGACCTCTTCGATGACTAAAGCCTTTACCCCCTGAAATATATCAAACATTTATAATTCTTCAAAACTATTTACAGTTGTAGACTTATTTAAAGCAAACATCATAACAAGAGACATAATTGTGGTGTTTAAGACAATAAACCGCTTAACCCTGGTACTAGTTATTCAGTCTGGTAGGAGCAATCTTGTGGTCTGTTTTGACTTTTATCTGTTTCAGAAAGGTTGCTCAAATCAAGATTGACTATTAAAAAATCATAAAAAATCCAAAGATATAAAACCTTGGAATATTGTGACCGAAGTGCTCTCATGAAATCTCTCAGTGTCTCTCAAGAATTTTGTCGTATTTCAATCTCTTCAGGGGACCCCGATTATTACCAAATTGGCATTGAATTGTTATAAGGTAGGAATTCCTTACTTCAGTCTTGAATTCAACCCTCAAAATACATAAAAATTACCTGAACTTCGGCCCTGCTGTCTTGGAGACTTTCTACCTGCTCTTTGTTTGTATCGTCCTGATCCATTTTGGGACTCATTGTCATTTATCTCCCGTTCGAAAGCCTTAACAATTTCTTTTTCCCGTGGACCTCTCAGACTAGGTACAGGATCATCATCCAGTACACTTGATGCTGACTGTTTTCTACCGCCTTTTTTACCTTTCCTGTCTGGTTTAAGTGCATGCGTTGTGTTTCCCTTCTTACCCATCTCTTTGTCTGTCACTTTTTTTGGAACAATATCAGATGACGTATCAGAATCATCTAACTTTTTATCAAGCCTTTTCAACTCATCCGACGAGACCGAATTTGTTCGAGGGCTTTTACCCATTTTTGTTGTTGTCTGACCCGATTTTGATGTAGGTAAAGGTGGTAGTGTAGAACGGGAGAGGTTTTCAGTGGAATCCGGTGGCGTAGGGGCGACACCTAAAGTCTCAAAGGAAGATGTTGATGAGACTCTCTGTGCCCTGTTTTCTGCCTCCCTTTCTGTCTGTTCGAATGTGTCCCTGTACTTCGAATTCGATTTAAGTGCACCTAACATGGGATTTCTTGGCTGGGAAGCTTTCACATCAACGCTCCTTTCTTGGAATCTTTCACCTTTTGCATTATTCCTGAACACACCATTTGATTCATCATACACGTTTTCAGACCTTTGCCTTTCAGTTATCACTGGTCTACCTATATTACTTGCAACACCATTGTTTCGATAGTTGGACATCGCTGGCCGCCTTAAACCCTGATCACCCTTTTCATCACTACTATCTGATGGAGCGAGAAGTTTTCTTTTTGACATGGGCGACCCATGCATAGTTTCATTGGTGAAACCCACACTGGTGGGTGACTGGCCTTCGTCTAGTTTCGTTTTCGAGTTGGGTGCATGAAGATAGGGGCTCCTACTGGGACCCCGAGCCCGGTATTTACGGAAACAGCAGATGCCGATGATGGCAACGATGATGATGACTCCGAAAACACCACCAACCAGACCAACCACAAGTCCCACGGCAGCTGGGTTTGAATCTCCCGGAGGCGGAAAGTCACGTTCTGAAGGGAAAAAATGAAATGCATAGTCAATGTAGTTTTAAAGGTGCTTGCTCACAGAAGTAAGGAAACTTTTTATTTTAACTTGCAAATTTCACATGTTAACAAGCACAATTATGATTAAGCATCCACTTTTATTCAGCATTGATAACTTAAGCATTCGGGACAACAGGTGTTGGTATTACCGATAAGCCATGTAAGCTGTCCTACACACATGGGTTCCCGTTTCCTTTCAATGGTCGGTTGAAACAAGAATGACCTAATCTCTATCATCTTAATTCAAAGGATATTTTTAACATTGCCATTAAATTATAATAAATAACAAAAGTTGAAGTCTAAAAGAATGAGATAGAAGCAGACACTGCTAGTGATAATAATAATGCATTTCATCATTTAAGGCTATACATATATATAACATATACCTGCTTAAAAAAAAGATTTGTATGACTAAATGGCTCAAGGAAATGTTCAAGCAAAAAGAGCAATAACGATGAAGATTAACACTAAATCATTATAAAATTCAGACAAAAATCATAGGATAACACAAAAAAAAAAAAAAATTATGCAACTCCTTAAAGAGGCTTGTTCACAGATTTGAGGAAATTTTGAAGTTTAAAATTAATTTCTTTAAAACTGCACAAAAGCTGCCTTGTAATATGATACAAACTGAAGAATAGTCATTGGAACCAAAATAAGATCGTTTTTAATTCTTTCAAGTGTGTATACAGTGAATTAATAAATATCTTATTCAAAAGCTAAACATTGCTTTTTGAGATCTACTGTATGCATATAAACTATACATACTTAGATAAATTAATGCCTCCTGAATTAATAATGCTTTTAACAGTTACTTTTAATTGCGTATCAATCAATGATGCAAAACTGTTCTGTTTCAATGACGATTTTATTATGACTTTCAGATTTTTTCTTCTGTGAACAAGAAGCTGAAATACATGCATAACAAGCTTTAATACAAGCATTACTACACAATCACTTACCCCTAAATGCCTTCAGTCTGAGCTGGAAATTATAATCCATGTTTGTAATTTCTGTTTTATGAAGTGTGATCGTGATGGAACGGTCAATGGTTGCATAGGGGGATGGGTCACGGTCTCCACAACCATAACTAGTCTGCAATTAGAATAAAACAGGGGCATGCTTAATTGATCAATTATGGTATGAATATGTTTTCATCAGGTCATGCCTAAAGGAATGGCTTAAATTACTTTTCAACTTGTCAGCAATTACAAATGGCATTTTTATTTTCAAATTTACCCCTAGAAAGCTGGATAATTTTCTAAACATAGATTTTTGTGTCCTCTGCTTTCGAAAACCTTTAGTATCTGCTTTATTTAGTTGAGGAAAGATACTCAGAGTAGCAAACAGGTTAGATAGCAGGCCAGCCATCAATTGACTTGGTGGCTGGCCTGGATCTAACCTGTTTGCAACAGCAGGAAGTCAGCACTATAAGGGTTAAGTAAAATCTAAATAGAAGTCCCAAATTAACATGAACACTTAAAGCATAGTGCTGTATAGAAAGTATGTATGATGTTCAACACCATGTCAACAATTTTTCAGTATGTTACGGCTTTCCTGGATCCACCAGTACTAGACTAGTGCTCTTTGGTGAATTTCCAAAGGACACTCCCACAAAACCAGAGATATCAGTGGGGCTCCAACACTGAACCCATGAATTATAAATCCCTCACCTTAACCTCTGGGCCAAGCTGTTCACAAAGGTTAAAATTTGGCATTTGGTAAAGGGTTAAATAGAGTGTTAACAAAGCGAGTAAAAAAAATACTATTTTCTTGCATAGTTTCTACAAATGTGTTAGTCTGCACAGTGAGGTGGATGAATAACAAGTAATTGGGGTTTGGTGCAAGTTTATTATAGATAAACTGGCAGGCCTCAAAATGTGGTATGTAAATTCATTGGGCTAAGAATGCTTCGCATCCCTTAGCCCAAAAATTACTTACTGGGCCTGGCGAAGCGTCCCCAGACAGGTACAGTGTCACTTTGTTACAGCCCCGTACAGAAAATGTTATAAACTCAAGCACCAGGGTGGCATCTTTATCCACAGCTCGAAAGTTCATTGTACATGCACCCTGGAATAAGATAAAACATTGTGAAATAAGATAAAACATTGTGAAATAAGAGAAAATATTGTGAAATAAAAGTACTTTTAATTCCCTTTTACAGAGGACCTGAGACTGTAACATGTTCAAATGTAGCTTTTAAAAGAGTGAATACGATATGGGTTGTTTACAATTAGCGATAAAACAAGGTCAGCAGAGAAACACCAGGAACCAAGAATCTGAGAAATTCTCCATTTTGAATGTTCACATTGTTGGTATTGGTTATATGACAGCATTTTTATGTGTTCAATGTGATTTCCTAACCAGGTTATTGCCACTCCTTAATCCGAGCACTCCTTGCTATCTTAGATGTCACTCGAATGTAAACAACAAAGTCAGATTGGTGGGTACAAAATTTGTGAAAATAGGCGGCTGGCCGGTGATCTAACCTGTTTGCTACTCTAAGTATCTTTCCTTGTCAAAATTAAGCAGATATTAAAGGTTTTGGAAAGCAGATGACGCAAAGATTTATCGTTAGAAAATTACCCAGCATTCTATGGATAAAATAAGACAGCATACACTAAAAGATCTTCATCTTCTCTGTGCGAACATTAGAATACTGAACTGGTTTGTTGAGTTTACCTGTGTAGACTGTGACCCGTCAGTTCTTCCATATATTGTAATCTCCTGGTCCCTTTGTACGTCATATGCCCCTATCCCACAGTCAGAACTTCTATCCATGTAATCTGAAATAGAGGATCGTGAAATATGGTTTGTATCTATTTAACCCATGTTGAGTAGTTTGTCGAAATACAAAGCAACAGATGGCCACTATCAGGGGTGGTGATTTCAATTGTCTGTACTGGCCAGCTTGTCCAAGAGTCTTAACAGACAAGTGAATTCTTACTGAAACTTACTTTATAACCATTATACGGACTAGTGCAGAAAAAGATTTGGCATTTAAGGTCAAGAAAATCAAAATCAGATTTCGCCACTGTGACCCTTCACTACAAAAGTATATATTTTGTGCGATATTGGGTAGAAACCACTGTGACAAAAGGAAAGGGAGAAATTACTCTTCATATCATTGAAATATCGTACATATCATTGAAGACCTGTTGAAACAAAACTAATTTTTTTTTTATATGGGTTTTACATCACATCAACATTATTTCAGTTATGTAGCGATGCCCGACTATTAATGATGGAGGAAGACCCCATACTCAACTGCCCATAAGGGCTGATCAAGGTGGGTAGAACCATCGGCATTCCGTAAGTCAGTCGGGAGACTGCCTCTCATGAAAATCCATATCCCTCTCAGGATTTGAACCCACGCGGAGAGGGGCCATGTGATTTCATAAACAAAACTAAACCTCAAACTTACATAAGTTTTTTGCTGAGGCCTCTTGAAAGTATGACATAATTAAAATGTATGCCATTAATGGCAAAATGCCAAGCATGTTTGATCTCGTTTTCATTTTATCTCTTCATCTGTGCACTGGGGGAGACAGTGATCCTTTGCAGTGAGCCTGGAAAGAGACTGAAAAAATATATTATTCAAAAGCAGTCCATCAGTAACAAGGAATCCATTCTCACAAAGGCGGGTTACTACTTTCCCAAACAATAACGACATTTGACGAATTTGTTGCATACGACTTTAGAAAACATTGTGGGAAAAGGAGAAATTTCTTGTAACGAGCATTTTTTCCTTTTCCCACGAGGTTTTCTGCTCTTTCTGCAGAATATTGTTCAATTCCATCACCTTTTGAAATGTCGTCTGTCAACTCTTTCAATTTGGGACAGTCAAAAATTTGTCTTTTTTTGGAAAGGGTTAAAAGGTTTGTCATAATTATTTCTATACAATATCAATGATTTTTCTTTTTCTTTATATGCCTGGTAGCATTAAACGGACCCATTCCCAATCAAATTAATGGACTAATTTTCCCAATTTCCTATTAAAGCTTATGTTTGAATTACGTTGTTCCCGAATTATTCCCATCATGATTGGGCATTAACAGGATCACTTAAGGTTTTTTAAAATTACAGGCGTTATCATATGAGGTGTATGAGAAAAGCAATCTGCTATTGTATAAATTCCTGTGGTATAATATTGATAAATATTATAAAGTGTATGAGAAAAGCAATCTGCTGTTGTATAAATTCCTGTGGTATAATATTGACATATATTATAAAGGAACATGGAAATGATTATTTAAGAATAAGACGACAGACTTTATCAACATTTAACATAGTTCAGTAGAATTTACTTTTGACTTACTTAATTTACGATTTCAATTGTAAATGGAATTGGAGTTGTTTCAAGACAATAGAAGTCAAAATGGGATTTAATTTCATAACCATATCCGGAATGAGGATACTGCCCAATCAGAAACAAAAGCTATCTTCACATCAAATTATTTGAGTAGAGGATACACCATTCGGAACACCTCGGCCATTTCTTAAAATAACCTCGGAGGTAATGGGGAGCCATTTTGAAAGTAGGCCAGCAACGAAGGGCATGTCCGTTTGCAATTGTATCTACTCGGAAGTCCCCGACACAAGCCGGGGATTGCCGAAAAGGTACGATTGACAAAATATGAAACAAAGATGTGTTGATATGATAATCTTTAATGAAATGAGTAAAAAATAATGATAATGATATATAACCAATTTGTGTGTATTTAAATAAATATTTCGTGCCTGTGTGCATGTTGTAAGCATGTGCGTTATCCGCCAAAAATAAGGCAAATTACCCCAGGATTTCTGGTGTATTCATGAACTGCCTACGAGGCATATCTACAGACTTGTGACGGGGATTGCAGAGTTAATATGATTGGAGGATACACCTGTATCAAGTTTGAGGTTGGCAACACATTAAGAACACATAACAGACAAAAGTTTCACTTTCAGGAAACAGATTGTTCTGTGTGATTTATCCCGTTTTTAGGATTAATCAGCTCATTTGGATGTTTAAGCCTAATTATTGATCATTAGATCAAGACATGAAACAGTATCAAAGGAAAGTCTAGATAAAATAGAAGAGGTTTTCAACAATGGGAACTGTCAGAACGAAAACGCGTGCCAGATTTGAAACTCCCACACTAGTGAATTGTTGACATTCTTAGGTAATCAACAATGGTCCATTACTCAATATTTGACATAATTAAAAACCCAGACGAAACAATGCCAATTATAAGACTTCACAATATGGGTTAACAAAATTGCATTAAGGTCGACTGACTGGTGAATCAGGATCCAAAGCTGTTGCTTGAGTTTCGATTATTTACCTAAAATTCAAAGCCTACGCTTCCGTTTCGACGCCATGACAGTCATTCTATTTTTAGACACTTACCTGTACACACGCAAAAATAAATACAGGTGCGAATAAATAAAAAGAAACAATCGGAATTATCCATTTACCGTAATTTTCATATCTAAAACCCCACAAATCTATTTTCGAAATTATTAAGACTTATCAAACACATCTTCCAAATTAGACAATATTTGTTTCTGCTTTATCCCGGTCTCAAGAGAGTTTACAAAAAATATTTTCCCAGAAAACGGAAACCAGTCTCAGGTACACACTAAACTATGTGACACTAGGTTTGCCTTTCTTGATCTTTGACCTAATTTCCATACAGGTCTAAGGTTAGAGTGTGGGAAACTTTGACTCACTATGTTATTTGCGCACGTGATTTATACTACGCAAATACGTCGGATTATAATTCGTAAACATATCCTTATTCGAGAAAAACTGTTGTTATCATTGTTTCACAACAAATATATGAGTGTTTTTTTTCCTCAAATTCATTACATCAAATGTTAATAGGTTTTTTTTTCGAAAGGAGAATTTGGCTATATCACTTTATATGAACGTACTTGTGGTGTTTCCCAGTGACTCATCCGATCAACAATATCTCATGCAAAAATGTATGGGGTCACAAGTTATCCGTCTACTACTGAAATACATATTACAATTCGACGACCAAATATATGTGTCAACATTATAACTGTTATTTTCGACTATAAAAAGTAAATTACAAAGATTGATTCAAATTTAAACACCACCTCTGCACACCGGAGTAGGTATTTATAAACTTAAATGCCAAATTTCCCGCTGTTAAGTGTTTCATTTGTGACCGATCCGAAATTGAAAGATACGCCAGACGACAGTTATCAAGTAAAAACGCACAAGTCTGTGTACAATCAATAGTGACCAATGAAAACCTTTGCACGTTAATTGTAGACCGAAGTAATATAGCATGAGGACCTGTTTTACTAAACAACTTAGGGAAAATATTTACGTAAGTCATAACTAAAAAGCATTGATAGTATCTTCATTGAAAGTACAATATTGCAACGTGACACGTCATTGGAAGCGTCTCGGAGAGACGATTCCAATGATGTGTTACTTTGCAATATTACTTCCCCCAATATTGAAATATGAGTAATGTTTTAGACTTACGCAAATTTTAAGCGTAAACTGTTTAGTTAAACAGTACCCTCTGGCCCGTGCGTAGTTGCGGGATTTACGCACGGTGCAGGACTCCAGACTAGAAAAAGTGGTCGCCTAGAAGTTATTTCAACTTGCCTCAACAAATACCATTGACCTTATAAACAGGCGGCATCCTGGTATTGTTTTTGAATAAAAGATGATTTGTTCTATAACGATAAGCTTGATTTCAAAACAGCGATATTTTCTTTGGTACAGGTTAAATAGAGAACATATTCAGTTCTTTAAGAACCCACGTGTGGTGTTTTGCCGATTACAAAAAACTTTGGACACAATCGCCAGAGTCCAAACCCGGGAAACCATGGTGGTGCATTTCTGAATATATCTAATCAAGTGATGAGCAGGGTATATTCATATGTGGAGGACAGCGGTTCAGGGATAAATCGTCAGCCTCAGGACACGAGGGTCGTTGGTTCGAATACCATGAGTAGCGAGATCTGCCTCGCGACCTTTCATTACCCCACATTCGGCGCAAGTTATTGTCATGTAGCCACGAAGCAGAATCGAGAGTGATTAATCTAAGTTGTAAGAAATTGTTACACAATCGATACGAAATACAAAAGTTTAAACTAAACCAGAGACATAGATAATATGATATTATCTATGTCTCTGACTAAACTGAGCAGCATTTTTTCGAAGTCTCTCTGGCATTATTTCTTCAACTCTTTCCACAGCTGTCACGTAGTAATATGAACTAGCAATCGAATATACGGAAATGATGCGGTATTTGTGAGGGATCCTACGAACATTGAATGGCTAACCCGATATTATATTTAAATTCCATTTAACCCTTTACCAAACGCCAAATTTTCAACTGTCCCAAATTGAAAGAGTTTGCAGACGACATTTCAGAATGTGTTGAAAATGGTAAGTAATCTTCTGATAGAGTAGAAAACATTGTGGGAAAAGGAAAAAATGCACGTCACAAGCAAATTCTCATTTTCCCCACAATGTTTTCAAGGGTCGTCTGCAACAAAGTGGTTAAAGCCGTTTTGTTTGGTAATGGGTTAAAACGACTGAAATGTAAGTGTACACGTTTTTGTTGTTGTTAAAGATGTTCACGACCAAGGCAGCATGAATAGATGAACAATGGCCGTGACAGTTCACTGAATATGTATTAATTGTATTAACCATGAAAGACAACTCTGTAAGGAATATCGAATCAGTCTATCACGGTTATTTCCCGTATAGCGATATGACTAAGGGAGATCACTCCGTTGAAATCTGAATCAAAGATGGAGTCCACACATGGAATCACTGACAAAACATTTTAAAAACACTGGATTCTCGCGAATTTAACTTACTGGCATTTCAAGATGGCAACTGTAGCCCATAAAGTAAGCGATAAAAATCGCACAAGTGATGTTTTGATCTCGGAAAATATCAGTTTTGACGGCCTTTTGCTGTCGGAAACGGTCATCAATGGACTCAAAAATGCTGGATTCGTGAAACCGTCACCCATACAGCTTAAGGCTATACCACTTGGACGATGTGGCTTGGGTAGGTTTTGTTATTTCAATTCTATTGCTCTTGAGGAAATGGTAAATAATTTAGGGAAATACAAGAATTGTCCCGATTGATAAGAATTGGTTTTTCAACTGATAAATTATGTGTGACAAGAAACGTCAGTTGAACGTTCATTAAATTAATAATTATGTAGTCGGATCTTGGTTTTACATCCATTTTTTATTGGCCAATTGAGGCTACTCATAGGACAGGTCCTTGGTTTAATGTCTGAAAGTGAGGTGGGAAATTCTAGAAAGTAGATAAAATTTCCTGCAGTGAGACCCGGGTTCGAATCCGGGAGTGTAAGTTGAGGGCTTTATCCATTGCAGCTTTCATGAGTAGAACCTGGGTTGTTCCTTGTCTCAAATACCAACTTAAGTGCAGTGTGTTGGGGCAAGACCAGCTTATGAGGTGGTTGGGGGTTTGAGCCCCACACTCAGTGCACTTTTCCCCTCATTTTACTCTATGAAGCAATAGAACACGCAAATTCTTAGTCAAGTAAACTTCTAAAGGCACTGTGACTTATAAACATTTATTTTATTTACGATTGGGAAAGCGTATTTAACAAATACCTGATACAGTGTATCCATTATATTTTTAGATCTGATTGTACAGGCAAAGTCGGGAACAGGAAAAACTTGTGTGTTTTCTGTAATAGCTCTAGAAAGCATATGTACAGACTCTGGCTCAACACAGGTATTTATATCCTTTTTTCTCTACAGTTATGTGCTCTCCAATTAATAAGGACTAGACAAAATACATTTTATAACAAAAATTATCAAAACGTTTAAGAATACATGAACAAATGCTATATGTCTTTAAAAAATAAACTAACCCAGCATTGGAGTGACAGGCTCTATATGATCCGCACACTTCATGTACTCAATAGTTTAGAAGACTCACTTAGAAGATATCATCGGGAGTTACAGGTATGTAAGAGGATGTATGAATGTAATGGAGGTGTATTGTTTTTAGACACTTTGTCTGATTGTTCCTTTACTCTTTTTGTCAGTAACTTAGATATTGCCCATTAATGAAAATGCTTTGGACTAAAGCTTTTATAACGGCATAAAATTCATATACCTCAATAACATCTGCAAATGCATTTAATATATAATCTGTTTATATGCTCAGGTCCTTGTTTTGGCTCCAACACGTGAGATAGCGGTACAGATTTGGGAGGTGATTAAGAGTATAGGGAGTGCAATGAAGGGGTTAGAATGTCACACTTTTATAGGAGGATTGCCCCTTTATGAAGATCGAGCAAAGTTGAAGAAGTGCCACATAGCTGTTGGATCACCAGGTATTGATATCATCACTGTAAACACAATGTACAGTTTTAGTTAGGGTATTTTAAACTTAAACTTTACTCAGATATCTTAGCAATACCAATGGTCTTCCTCCACCAGAGTGAGTTGACCATCGCAACATAATTGAAAGAATATTGACACAATCTAAACCCACATAAATGGTTTGATAGTATAACTCAAATCTAACAACCAACCAGTTCCTGGATGCTTTAAAGCTGTCGAAATTTGAAAGCCTACGAAATAATACCTTAGATAACAAGTCAAGTAACTAGTGTTTTCTTTTGTATGAGTTTTCTTTCTTCTCTGAATATGTTATATCTCGGGTTTAAAGCAAGATTATACCATGTCTTTCACACATGTCAATCACTTACTCTAGTATTACACTGAACTTCACTATAAGAGATGATGCAAGGAAGTGTCTTCTAAACATACTGATGATATGACATAGCATATTGATAGATCATATAAAACATCTTTCAGGTCGTATAAAGCAGTTGATTGAAACTGGAGTCCTGAGAACGGAAAACATTCGGATGTTCATACTGGATGAAGCTGATAAATTGTTAGAGGAAGGGTTTCAGGAACAAATTAAGTGAGTTTGAAAATTACTTTTTATTTGGTACCCATACAATGATGTATCAAGAGAAAGCTTTCATCAAAAGTTTGAAAAGTTGTATGGTATCTTTTTATGCTTATTATTTAGGATTTAATTAAGACACTTTAAAGAATCGCTGTCAAGAGAGGGAAGGATCAATGTAATGTAGGTCAGAAATTGCAGGATGAAGAACATGTATGACCAAATGGTATTTACTTTGTTTCAGCTGGATTTACCCTGGTAGACTTATAAATAAACAGACATTTGGCTTATTTGCTTTGAAATTAAAAAAACAAAACAACAACACAGAGCTTTTCCTTAACTTGTCATATTGAGGGTTCAATGCAATACTATAGTAAGTGCTTCATGTTTACAAAGCACTTACTATAGTCTTGCATTGAACCCTTGAATTATAATGTAAAAACCTTTGTACCTAAGGAAGGAAATGCATTCTGATGCATTGTCAAAACAATGTGTTTATTTATTTTTATTTTGTTTCAGTTGGATTTACTCCACTCTCCCCGAGAATAAACAGATGCTTGCCTTATCAGCCACTTACCCAGAATACCTTGCAGATCATCTCACTGCGTACATGAGAAACCCAACTTTTCTACGCCTTAATATATCGGACCCAGCACTGCTTGGTGATTATCATATCCTTTATTTTATACACCAATATCTTACATGAGGTGTTTTTTAACACGATTGTGATGGATCTTATTTTGCAGGTATGATAGTCTTAACGGTTTCATTTAAGTTAGTTCCAAACATATCACATTAAGTGAAGAAAAGTTGGCAGAAAATAGACCCCCATGTCTATACCTCTGACATTGAATGAAAAGCTAGAAATATTTGAAGACAAAATCTAATGAAAAATATTCTTGATTATTGGTATAAAGCTTTGTGAGGAAAGGATATACTGCATGTCATCAAATTTAGTGTAATAATATGGAGAAAGGATAAATTACTTGTAATGGGATGGCTTAAAAAGAAAAGGCACATTTCAATACATATACCCCATTACAGCTGTCAGCCTTTCACGGCATTTTGTTGAAGTCAATATTTTTATCTGTGCCTGTTTAGCAAAGCAGTAAGAAGTTTTCAAAGAATGTCATTTAGAACTGGTGAGGATATGTTATGAGTGTTGATAAAATACACTGACATCTCTGAAATAACTGATAACTTGAACCCAGCGTTTCTAGATAAAACATTTGAACCATTTCATTCTCTATCTTGTTTCAGGAATTCGCCAATACTATCAAACAGTCACCTACCATCCCTTGTCACATATTGTTTTTGATGAGAAGTGTAAGATATTAATCAACCTGCTGTCATCTGTCAGTTTCCAACAATGTCTAGTTTTCTCCAATGTTCAGACAAGGTGGGTAAAAAGGATTTCATTCAAATGATATGGCATGACTACATCAAAACTAGATTAATAGTGTGCTATCAGACCAAATTATTTTCAAGTTACTGTTAAATTTCAACCTGATTTCCACTTCAAAGTGTTAGCATGTGACTACCTATTTTATTCAAAGAAATAAACACCATTGTATACAATAGTAATAATTTAGTGAAACAGATTGAAAAGGGGGTTAAGACTTTATAATACTCATTTTTTTGGCACGTGACTATCTCTTATGAATGATAGAGGATTTGATTGTCTAGATATTTGTCTATGATTCAAAGTCCAGATTATGAGGAATCTTCCCCAAGCAAATTTCTGGATCACTTTTCCAAACCATATATTGTTGGCACTTGTGAGAATTAGAGAGGATTCAAATGAGTGTTCCCAATGAGGGTTTTAAATATAGTTTTTGAATACTGTTTGTAAAAGACCCCTATATCCCCTCATCATTACCAATATAATCTCGGCAACGCTATTAGGGTTTTCATGAGAGGTAGTCTCCCGACTGACTAGTGGAATGCTAATGGTTCTACCCGGCTGGACCAGCCATATGGGCAGTTGGGTCTTCCTACATCATTAAGAGCTTAGCATTGCAATATAACTGAAAACATGTTGATGCTATGTAAAACCACTTTAGATAAACATGACCAGTATGTAACAATGTTTTACTTGTAGAGCGAGTAACCTTGCAGATATGCTTAACAGCAAGGGCTGGCCGACAGCATGTATAGCGGGCTGCCTGGATCAGAAGGACAGAAATCATGCCATGGCAAAGTTAAAGACTTACAAGTGCAGGATTCTTATATCAACTGATCTGGTACATGTTTGCCCTCATTTTGAACGGTTATCTGGCTAGTAGCAGACATATTTGTAAAAGACTTTCAAAGTATGATAGATTTGAGATAGAAAAATATGTAATTGCTTTACTCTTTACCAAACGCCAAATTTTTCAACTGTCCCAAATTGAAAGAGTTTGCAGATGACATTTCAAAATATGATGAAATTGAAAATAATCTTCTTATAATTTTGGGCCTCTGTGGTTAAGAGTAGGAAACTTGAAATCACATGGCTCCTTTTCTTGTCATTCAAATTCGGGTCACAGCATTTAGATTTTCATGACTGTCTTACAGATTGCTGATGGTTCTACCCAGCTTGACATGTCCCTATGGGAAGTAAGTTTTGGGTATTCCTTCCTGATTATGAGGCCATTGTAACATCGCTACAATATTGAACTAATGTTGACATGAACAAGCCATATATAGATGAATTTATCTTTGATAAACTTGACAACAAAATGTAACTGTGTTGATGCAATGTATAAGTCAAATAACAAATTCAATAAAACAAACTAAACATGTACTTGTATGGACACAGAAAGGCGACGTTTGCATGCATCACCTCTTTTATTCTTGGCCAATCTTTTGTGTCAGAGATGAATTTGAAAACTGGTTGTAATGTTTTTGATTCATGTGTTGTAGACGGCGAGAGGTATAGATGCTGACAGAGTGAACATGGTGGTCAACATGGACATCCCTAAGGACCATGAGACCTATCTACATAGAATCGGACGAGCTGGACGGTTTGGTAAGCATAATCATACACTCAGAATGTTTTTTTTTTTCTTTTTTCTTTTTTAAGATTTCATAATGTTTAATTACACTGCTGACAGTCAGCTTGATTTTCCCTGTGGTGTTTGATAAAACTCTTTTATTTATTTCTTCCTATTTCTTTTTTTCAGATCCCATCAAAAGTCCCATTTAAACCATTTCATAATTTCATTACTCTGTGAACTATCACTTTTTGAAATTGGCACAAATAAAACATGACTGCCATATTGCAATGGCCTTCTAGAGACTGTCAAAATGTTATTGTAATATCTCACCATTCTCAAAAGCATACTGAAGATGCAAGAACATCACTATACTTAAATTAATGTTAAGAAAGATATCTATTCTCAAAATTCCAGGTGCCTTTGGGATTGCAGTTAGTTTAGTGAGTGAAGGCCAGGAGAAGATGAACATGAACATGATAGAAAAACGATGCAACACTGCCATACATCCTTTACCAGGTAAAGGATTTGCTTGTTTGTAGTTTAAAGTCATTTTCATCATTATTTCAGTCTTTGAGCAAGTACAAGTGTTATTTTTGTCTTACCCCTTTTAACCATATGTGATGTTTTTATGATAGTCAATTGACAGCAGTAGGGGAAGAATAACTCTAAAGTATAAACATTGACATTTACTTACATGTATTATCATTATTGTGGTGACAAAAGATGAACTTGCCTATTATGAAGAATTATTTCTTAAGTCTTTCTCAGCAGATTCAATAAAGTGAGGATTCATGAAGTAAGGGGTAAACCAACATTCCAAAACTGTCAGTAACTATATGATATGACCTATGCTTAGTGTTTCAGAGGGTCCTGCCTGGCCCAGTGGTTAGAGTGGGGGACTCAGAACTTGCAGGGTTCGAGCCCTACCGACACATCTGGTTTTGTGGGAGTGTCCTTTGGCAAGTCACTTCAGAGCCCTGGCCTAGTACTGGTGGATCCAGGAAAGCCTTTATATAACTGAAAATTTGTTGACATGACGTCAAACACCATACCATTATGTTTCAGATCCCCTACCAGCCGATTTAGCCAAGGCTCAGTCTCCTGTTTATCTGAATGATGTTGTATCAACAGAGGTTATAAGCACAAACCAAAGTGAAACTAAGAAACCCGCTGTGAAGGCAAACAAGTCCAAGGCAGCTGGTTTGTCGGGTCTGGATGTGAATCAACACAAGGAGGCAGAGCTGACCCATAGAACAGAAACTGACGGTGATCGCTCGCAAAGTGGAGAGATTAGGACTAATAGACAAGAGGATGTTGTACGCATTTCAAATAGTCATTGCGACTCTGTAAATGCAGCTGAAAACGTGAATGTGAAAAAAGACTTCACATTGTATGACTTGGACAAAGGTACAATGAACGCTTTGCATTTTACTAGTGGAAAGGAAGAAAGAGATTTCAAAGAAGAGTGTGATTTAGATCCAGATGGTGGCAAAATGTTGCCCACCAAATCAAGTACATTCAAGAAAAAAGTCGAAGATTCAGAGGAAATTGACCTTGAACGATCAAACTTGATAACAATTTCCAGTGAGAGACATGTGGGTAACAGAAACAATTATGAGAATCTCTCCCTGGATTTATCCACACCAAAGATTGGAAGACCATTAGAAAAAGGAAATAAAACAAATAGTGCTGTCAAATCCATTGATGATAACTCTAAGCAATTGAAGCAAGCACAGTTAAGTGTAGCCACTTCTTCAGCCTCAAGTCAAGACCCAGGTGTTTACAACTTTCCTCAACAATCAGATATAGATCTGTCTAAACTCTTTAAGTGCAGTATTGGCTACAAGAAGCAAAGAAACACTCTCACATACAACAATGCTAAACAGTCTTTGAAAGAATATCGAGACAATTTCTCTGGGCTTACATCAAAACCATCTTTTTCCATATCAAAATCTGATGCTGGTGTGGAAAATGAGGAACTGTTGAAAGTGGCTGTGTCCCAGCTTCAAGAACTGTTTGATAGAAATCTAACTGTGAGGTCGGAACCAGCCAATACAGTCAAACAAAAAATCAGTAAAGCTACTCAAGAAATAGCATCAAGTCAAGGGGGAGCTAAATCAAACCAAGAAAAACCTAAATCAAATCAAGAGGGATCTAAATCAAATCAAGGGATATGTGAAAGTGACTCGATTTTAACAGATGTTCAAACTGCAACAGTGAAGTATGATGCTCAGGAAAAGAAAAGAAAATCTTGTGTCATTGGTAGTCTGAAATTCAGTGAAAAACATGGAAGTGACCATGAAGTAAAGAGTAATGGTGAAGAAGAAACAGATATTGTTCATGTGGGAGAAAATAGGGAAGTATTAGCAAAATCTGTAAAACATAATGGAGATGTGCCTTCAGAAAATAATCAAACAAACAGGCGTTTCACAAACCGATTTGCTATTGCTCACATGGTGCAACCAGGGGAGTCGGTGTTTGAGTATGGTGGAATGGTCCGAAAAAGCGTAGAAGAGAGAGACAACTATATGTCTGCACCAGACAGCAGAGTGAAAGAAACAGAAGATTCCGATAAAATAAAAGTAAAAGAAGAAATGAAGGTTAAAAAAGAGGAAATTAGTGTAAAAGAAGAGCTCAATTATGTGTTGGATGCTAAACAAACAGAATGTGTTGAACTTGATACAAATGAAAGTAACAGATTTAAATCATTTGATAATCAAAGGAACCCTCCTCCTTTAGAAAATTTGGTCTTAGACGACATTGGAGCAAGTAAAGATCAGTACAACGGTTATCATCCAAGGATGAATATGCAAATTGGAAATTCTGTGATGAAAGACGAAACCCCAGAAGACAGTTGTGGGTATAGGGAAGTTGACAGAGGTATGCCAAAAGCTGTTAAAACTTCAAAGAACGGCTCTTTTAATCAAAGTAAACGAACCAATCCACAAAGTAGAATCCATCACGAAGAACAGTCGGACGTACCGGAAGAGTTCACCAGCGACTCTGAATCCGATTCTTCATCAGAATACGAAAGGAGTGAGTACTCTGAAGATACACAGACGCAGGATTACAGTCGACACAGCTCACAGGACAACCCATACAGACAAAATATTCATCCAGGAACAAGCTATTGGAAGAATGACCAACACCTATTTCCATCCCCGCACAACTTTTATCAGAGACCTCTTGAAATGGCTCCACCTTATTATCAAGGTTTTTATAGAGGGTACCCGCCCTACTACCCACAATACCAGCAGGCTTTGGGTGGATACCCATATTCATTATATCATAATCCACATGTTAACAATTATGCACTTTACAGTAATAATACCTATAGTCAACAGGGTAACATGACTGATAACAATCAATCCTTTGAAGCCCATATGAAAAGATGTCTCGTAGAACAACAAGATTATATCAAGGCTATGAGCAAGAATTGGCCAGCTGATAAGGAAAAGGAGAGGATACATGCCCGCAACAAGGAAAAGAAGAGGAAGAAAAGTTCCAGGAAGAAAAAAGTCCCGAAATGATTTTCATGGACAGTTTTTATATTTCAGAACTTCAGAAATCATATAGAAAAACATCCCTCAAAATCCTTTCATTTATTTTGTATATGTTTAACATGCTTTCAGGACTTTGCCAAAAGCATTAATATACGCCCCTCAAAATCCTTTCATTAAACTAGTACATACAGGGTATTATGCAAAACTATGGTTAGTCCTTCATAGATGAGGAGCACCAACGATAGCATTGCACTGAACTCTTGATATGTCGGACAAGCATTCAGGACTTTGCTGGAAGCATAGGGGACATTTTTCCAAAATCCTTCCATTTTAACATTTTATGTTTGGCATGCATCCATGTAAGCTGAAAACAGTAGCGGACATCCTACAACATTCTTTTTGTAACCCCTCAGATATCTTAATTGTCTTTGCAGGAAATGTTTATGGAAATATTACTCAAATATATGAATATGTTATGAAAACGGTGGGGTATACATGTAATTGAAATGTGATTTATTGTTAAATAATTTTATCAACACAATGTTTACAGTCGATCGTCTTCACCTTCAGCCCTTTTTTTAATTGAAATGATTTAATTCTTACCACATAGCTTGAAAGCTTGTCAGTGATATAGAGAGGATAATCAACTCCTTTTGATTGATATCAAAAATATTTCCTGAGAATGGGTTGTTATCAGGTTGAAAAAACGAGTTCAAAGAATGTGTTTTTTCTACATGATAACAACCCATTCAAGTGACATGTTTTTATATCAATCGAATGGAGTTGATTATTCTATTTATTTTATTTCACTACATAAACGCTTTTTGCCAAAATATCTCATTAAACGCCAAAAGAAATATAAAATGGGAGGAGCAAAGCAGTTGAACAATGCGCATGATGTCATTCACGCATCCCATGATGTCATTCATGCATATGGATACATTTGAGAGTACATACATCTTAGTGCCATGTGCAAAAGTGCAGCCATGGCTTTTAGGCAAAGGAATGGTAAAAAAAATAGTTGTCAAAACTGATATCATCACTAGTGATGATATGACTTTGATATGACGATATTCACAGTGACAAAATTGAAAATTAATACACTGAGAAATCCCAGTATTTCACTGAAAGAAATATAATAAAAAAAGCCATTTTATGTCAAGGCCAAAGAATGACATTGTACGACTTTTATCGAACTATGCTTACAATGACTGAATTGGTGTAGAAAGTTCATAGAAAACAATTTACCCGATACAAATAAAGAATTATACTTGTTTTCTTTACCTTCAGATATTTAGTAAAAACATCATTGATATGAGAGGTATTAACATTCAATATATAAATTATCTCTCTAACCAATGATGTCATTACCTCACTTCTAAGGGTAAATAAATCGTCTCAATTCATTACTGGGTCAGCAGACCTTTGAAAGAAAAAATCTATAGAAGATTTTACCAGGCTTCTCATTCATCACCTGGTAAAGATTAAAGAAAACTTTTGCTATAGATTTTAAAGAGTTGATGCCATTTCAATAGTACATCTGTTATGCTTTTCAAGTATTTATGCTTCCAGAGCTAAGAAATTAACCTTTGCCTAGGAACACTGACTTAATCCTTGGAATGCTGGGTAATTTTTGTGTCATCTGCTTTCCAAAACCCGTAATATCTGCTTAATTTTTATGAGGAAATATACTCAGAGTAGCAAACAGGTTACATCACAGGCCAGCTGCCAATTTACTTGGCAGCTGGTCTTGATCTAACCTGTTTGCATAAGCATGAAGTCTGTTCCAGCACTATAAGGATTAACAGTTTGGGGCTATAAATGAACCAGGTATGTGAAGCAAGGGGCTTCTAGGCCTAGTGTTTAGAGTACTTAACTCGAAACCCAAGGCCCCTCTCCGCACAGGTTTAAATCCCGGTGACGGCATTTCGACTTTCATAAGAGTCAGTCTTCCGACTGACTTGTGGAATGCCGATGGTTCTAACCAGCCCCTATGGGCGGATGAGTGTGGAGTCTTGCTCAACCATTTAGAGTCTGGCATTGCCGCATTACTGAAATAATGCCCATGTGATGTAAAACCCCATATTTATACAGGGGAAAAATTCTTATTCAAGTTTACAAGTCATACCATTTCAGCATGGTTATGGTGTCTGAACTTGTTACGAATGTATTTGTTATCATTTTCAAAGGTTTATAAAAATCAAAATCACATGGCCCCTCTCCGCGTAGGTTCAAATCCTGAGAGGGATATGGATTTTCATGAGAGGCAGTCTCCCGACTGACTTACGGAATGCCGATGGTTCTACCCGCCTTGACCAGCCCTTACAGGCAGTTGAGTATGGGGTCTTCCTCCATCATTAAGAGTCGGACATCGCTACATAACTGAAATAATGTTGATGTGATGTAAAACCCATATATAATATATGGTGTCTGAACTTTTTCAAAGGTTTATGAAAATCAAATGAGACAATATTGTTTACAAATAGCGTGTATTGCACAATTATTAACATCTCTCTCACTAACATTTAAAAAGTTTGGCAAAGTAAAATATTTCGAGCTGACTTGGCCACATGGTTTCCTCAGAATGTTGATTGGATGTGACGTCTTTGATCAATGGTTTAATACCTCAAAGAAGTATTTACCAGGTTGAGTAGAGACGGGGAAATGTTTTATAGGAAGAAATAGTGAATCAAGTTCTATATCAGTGTTGTTAACTAAAAATCCTGTATCTACTATTCAGTAAATCACTGTTTTGATATATACACAAAAGATAGGTAATTATTTTAGATAAAAGAAAACATGCTTGCTGCAAATTGTTCTTTTTTCATATTTTGCTAAATCATTTGCATTAATATTACCCAATCTAAGAAGTTGCACCTTACATACTTTTGTGATGAATAGGGTTTGACAATGTGGCAAGTGCTGATTACAGAAAATTTATTTTTATCACAATTTTCCCTACAAAATACAACAAAAATGATGAAATGCAATTGTTATATTTGTCGTCTACTGCTACTTTAGATTTCAAACCAGTTGCATATTCCAGAAAGAGAAGTTTGGATGAAGTCAAAATCAATTGTTTTTTGGATAAAAGGTGACCAAACGATATATCTGTCCTTTCTATACAGTGGCTCCTACATGATATATAGATAAAAGATGTCCTTTAGCTTTATTTGTCGCCTCTTTTTCATTTGAACCAGTCACAAATTTCCATTGGGGGAAATAGCTTATCCATCTATATATAATTCTGCATGAAAATATAGATTCTGTGTTGAGCTGATACAATGAAACGGAATAGCAGTCTATCAAGACATTCTTTGATCCTTCTTCATTTCCAACACATCACCAAAGTTGGGTCACCCTCAATGATCTCGTCTAGTTCTTTGTAAGTCAAACCTGGATAGAAATGAAGTGAAACTTAAATACTCAATCTAAAATAAATCAGACAAAATAAAGTGGGAAACGCATATATAACACATAACAAACAAAAATCACAGAGAGTGCAGTTTTCTTGTAAAATGATGAATGATTTTAATAGCTTATACCTACACAGAAAACATTTATCAACAATTAAAAAATGTAATTTGCACTAAAACAGGGAGATAAGCTATTGCACCTTTTGTCACAGTGGTTCTTTTTATGTGTCTCCTCTGCAGATATGGCACCAGTGACAATAAAGAATGTGTCTATAGTGTTTAATGCTGTATCAACAATTTTTTTTACGGTTATGTAACGGCTATCCTGAATTCATCAGTACTAGGCTTGGGCTCTAAAGTGACTTGCCAAAGGTCACTCCAACCAAACAAGAGGTGTCAGTTGGGCTCAGACCTGGGACTCCCGAATTCCAACCCTGCCACCTTATCCACTTGGCCATGCAGGACCCCAAAGAGAAACATGTAAAAATTAACTGTATATACCTGACTTGCAGCTGATTTCGTCTAGACTGTGGTTTCCATTGAGAAATTTGGAGATAGACTGGGCTCTAAAAGACAGCCTTTCATCACTGGGAAGTTTTATAGGGTAACCATGCAGCCTGCGGATAATTTTCTTTCTCAAACCAAACTGTATCAGTTGTCTGTAATAAAACAAGAGCAATTATTGAATAAAGTTTAGTATTGGTTAGGATCTGGGTCATATTTACTTGCATGTCTGACCCTTTTCAGTAAAATAAATATAAACAGATAGGAAGGGTGTTAAACCACGAAGAAGCAAACTATTTATTTGAATTGCATACTTTTTTCAAGAAGAGATATGCTTATCTTTATTGTTAACCTTCCCCATAACACAATCTATAGAAGACTATTACCTATGACCAGATAAGAAACATATTCCCTCACCAGCTTCTTCATTGATGCTTCTCTAAACCCTATGTTGTTGGTATTCATTAAACTCATAATTAACAGGGAAGGGCAGAGCCAAAACCTACATTGGTGCAGTGGTACAGCCTCTGCCTATTCAGAATTGTAAAAGGGTCCCAGGTTCCATCCCCATTAGGAAATGTGAAAATTGCAGGGACTAACCCACAAATTGGCGCAAGTACTGGTTAAGTAGCCAGGAAGATCATCAAGAATGATTTTAACAAACTTATACTCTCAGTCACAATCAATGTAAAATAAATTAGTTTAAAACAAAACAAAAACTACACAGTTGCAAAAAATGTTAAATACTTAATATGAACCTGTCTTGATGTACCTCAAGCAAGAGAGAGAAATTGCTTGTAAGGACAGCTTTTCCTTCATTGACACTTTGATTTCTACCTCAACTACAAACATCAGAATTATATTCTTCAAAAGCTGTCGTAAGAAAGAACATCAACAGCTGCTGTGATATAAGGTCCTGCATGGCTCAGTGGTTAGGTTGTTAAACTCAGAACTCGGGGGTCCCAGGTTCAAGCCCCACCAAGACCTCTGGTTTCTTTGGAGTGGCCTTTGCCTTAGCTTAGAACGTGTGTATCCAGGAAAGCCATGACAAAACTGAAAAACATTGGCATGGCATTGACAAAGAGGGACCATATCATGAGACCTGTGTCAGACACTAACTATATTCATAACCAAATATTCTTTGAAAAGGATGCTAAACCCCAATAGGAATTGAAAACTTACTTCTCGTCTATGTTCATGGAATGTGGATTGTACCGGAGACACAAATCTTTCACTGTTAACCCTGGGGTAAGACTCGAGTACAACATGAATACATTTCTAAAGCTTGGATGTGTGTGTCCTGTAAATGTAAAAGTGTATGATTAGTTTGGTTTAAACATCCAATCATTAGAAGTGTAGTCTATTCATAATATTTTGATTATCAGGGGATCAGGGGAAAGCCACAAATACTTTACTAAACATTTTGTAAAAAACTAAAGATGCCCAATAGTGTTAGGCAATGTTAAAAAACTATATCAAACCAACTAACCAAGGTTGAATTCACCTGACAACCTATCCATTATTGAAAATTTGTGATACCTCTGTACATATATTGCTGTTATACAGCAGTTTGAAACTGATTAACAGTATCCTAAATAAATGTACAATATTGTCAAGTGATACATCATTGGAAGTGTCTCATTGAGACGATTCCAAGGATGTGTTACGGTACATTGCAATATTGCTTAGCCCAATATTGAAACATGAGGGGATGTTTTCGTGAACTTACACAAATTTTAGCATAAAATGTTTAGTGAAATGGTACTCTGGTGATTGAAGCATTGAAGTTGAAATCAACAGGCCCTTTCTCCAAGTGAGATCTGTTCAAATTTTGATTTGTCTTCGTGTTCTAAGTGGAATGGCAATAGGAAAGAAGAGTATTGGGCCCAGATGGAAAATCAGTAAATTGAGACTTTGTCTATACAAATGAGTCATACATTGAAAGTTATTAGCATATTATTGATTCTTTTTAAGTAAAGATTAGATCAGATGACTGTTTTTGCTGATTTTAAGTGGTAACTTCTTTAACCCTTATAAGGCTGGGTAATTTTCTCAAGATAGATTTTTGTGTTGTCTGCTTTCCAAAACCTTAAATATCTGCAAAATTTGATGCTGCAAGCTACTCGGAGTAGCAAATAGGGTAGTTCACAGGCCAGCCTCTAATTTATTTGGCGGCTGGCCTAGATCTAACCTGTTTGAATAAGCATGAAGTTGGTTCCAGCACAATAAGGGTTAAGCTTTGTTAAGTATCATACCTTGACATGCTACAAACTGCAGACACTCGTCCTGTAGTCGTTCATCTTCTGCTAAACATCGAATCATGTCGGTGGTTTGGTACATGTTGGAATACTGGCAAAGTAAAAAAAGATGTTGAATAGATTTTTGTAACTTTCTATCACTAAAAAAGGTTTATAGATGCGAGAAAAAAAAAGGAAGAGTTTCTTTTGATGAGCATTTCCTGTCTTTTCAATGCTGTCAAACTTCGTAAGAGTATTGAAAAACAAGCCTTGTAAGGATTTAGTTGACATGTCTTATTTTATATCATAGAAGAAATGATTTCATCAAAAGAATATGATTGTGAAGTGTTTATGAATCCGGATGTGCCCCCATAGTTCTCATATGATTGATCCAAAATGAATATAACAGCAGATTGTAATTATAAGGTTTGAACTGATCTCATCAGATGTTCTATACTACCTTTTAATAAAATATAATTGCGTCTAGATTTGTAGACTCTTATAACCAATTGATTGTGCTTATTTGCAAATGCAGTCTGTGACCTTTAAGAATATTTTGCAATGTTGATGATAAAATATCAGGAGAATGAATTGATGGTTTGGTCACAGTGAAATTACTAAAAAGGTTGAAAACAGCTTACAAAGTAAATCCAAGCACAAGGACCACCTAGGCCTAATCTCAATGTAATAAAAGGGCATTTAGTTGCTTATATAAACAGTTTAGAAATTAGCAGACAAAAAGCATACCTGAAATACTGAAATGATGGTGATGACATCAAAATGCCTGTCAAAATAAAAATAATATCAATTGGAGCATATAAAACAATATTTGTCACTTGTCTGTTTCCTTCATTTTTGACTTCAAGTAAATATGGATTCACTACAATGAGTTTTTGGCATAAATATCTTTTGACTAAAGATGATAGAATCCTTTCATGCTAAGTTTGTGTGTGACGTCTTCATATTGGATTTTTTTTTCTATATTGGCAGTTTCTTTAGAAAGCTCTATTTACAGTAAATATATGTGAGGATATATTACTTTCCTTTTTAAAAAATTCAGAAAATAATGAGACTGCTTTTTACTCCTATCTATTGCAATTGTATTGATCTACTAAAATCAATCAAACAAAAGCTTTCGTGAAAAAAGTTTTACTTTTTCTTTTTTAAAAGAGAGTACTCTGGTACAATAGAATGTGTATTCCTGTTTTTCAAAGCAATTTCTAAGTTATATACTATGTAGAAATGAATAAAAATAAAACAGTCAGGAAAAAGAAAAAAGACAGCAAAAAGAAAGAAATACAGATTTAACCTGTTCTTCTATATATTACTTTATGAGCAGTCCAAATTGATACCAAAAACACACAGCAAAAAGGCATGAGAAGGATACATATTCTTTGCAATATTTAGAAGAAACTATCTTGAAAAAAAGATAAATTGCTCTCAATGGCTTCTAAAGTCTTCTGCAGCTGATGTGGTACTGTGAGGTTAACATTCATGAAAGCAATCAAATATAAAAGGTGCTTACAATAGATTTTGAAGACAAGCTTTAACCAGATTAATTTCTATGTCCGCTTCTGCTGCTATCTTGGCTACATGGTTGACTCCATCTATGTACTGTAGAACCTTAAATAGAGACGACAGAACGAATAATACATACATGTATGTGCTTTATAGAAGACATGAGCTATTAAGCACACACCCATTAGTCCTGAATCAGGCCATAAATTCCTAAACAGTGACCATGAACCCTTGAATAGCAACCTTGAACTCCGGAAATACAGACTAGCAACTGGTCATGCACTATTGGTTTTTTCAAGTTTAGTTTATTCGTAAATGAAAGGCCACTGGCCAACAATACAACATGACATCATAGTTTTCTATGGTTACAAAAGAATAGATTTTTGACAGTTTTCCAACCCGTTGATAACCAAACAGAAAGGATACTGAATATCTATATTGCAGATATTGCAAATCATTGAAATGTTTTTTTTCATAAACAACAATCTAAACTAAAAATAAGAGGTGTAATTTTTAAAAACATTTTTGTTAAAAGAGAATATATAATGATAAACACTTAAAATGCTTGGTAATTTTTTTAAAATAGATTTTTCTGTCGTCTGCTTTCCGAAACCTTAAATATCTGCTTAATTTAGTTGAGGAAAGATACTCAGAGTAGCAATAGGGTTAGATCACAGGCCAGTCGCCAATTTACTTGCCGGGTGGCCTGGATCTAAGCTGTTTGCATAAGCATGCAGTTGGTTCCAGCACTAAAAAGGTTAAAGTGATAAATGAACAAAAACAATGCATGGGTACCTGTTGAGTGGTCAGGTCCCAATGAGACTTTCTGTATTTGGGTTTTTCCCAGACATTGACAGGAACATCATGATCCTGTATGGGTTTGGGATCCTCAATGAACGGGGACACTTTCAAATGTATGGTACAAGAATAATCTGAAATAAATAAGAACTTTCATTTTTCAATCCTTTATTCATATTAATCTGAATTAAAAGAGAAAACTGTCTCATTTTTCATTCTTTAATTCATATTTATCTATTAAGGTATAATCAAAGTTCAAATACAACCATCTTAACCACTGGGCCATGTAGGATGCCTGATAACTAGTTTTCAAGTTGATTGCCAGCAATTAATAAAAAAAAGGGATAGAGCTAGCAAAATTTGAAAGAAAAAAGAAAGAATTAGCATATGATCGTGTTTGTACAAATCAATTACACAATCTTTCATTCCTTTCGATTGGAAGAGGGCAAAGCCTGTTGATTTTGGGAAGACTTATTGCTGAAAAATGATTTAAGTATTCAAAAAATCAAAGAAGCCAGGGTAACATGGCATACAGGTTAATATTGGACTAGAAACCAGGCAATCCAGGTTCAATTCCTGAATAACTATCAATTATTTCACTGAGGGGTGTCCTTTGGTAAGACACAATTCATAGCCTTGTTCTGGTAGATTATCCAGAGAACATGTACAATTACACCCAAGAGGGAGCATTGAACATTTAATAAGGGAAAAACTATAAACATGCAACATTGAATTTTGATTGGGGAATAGCACCAGGGTTGATAGAAAGTACCCCTTGTTATATGACATTAAAAGATTAGAATGAACCTTTATTGTTATAGTTTTACTCACTCACGAAAATACTGCATGACCCTGTCTTATTCAGATTCGTTAAGACTTCTTGTAGAAACTCTGGTATCCTTGCTTTCTTCTCTTCATTTGAAAGGAATCCCTCTTCTAGCTGTAAAATAAATAATCAGCCCATTCCCTCTTCTAGTTGTGAAATAAACAATCTATGGTTTTCATTGACCCCAAACTTATATAATTAATGACCCTGTATTTCTTGATATGACTCCTAAATTTCCTTATTTTCAATGCACAATTCCAATATATAAGGGTACAGAAGTCCCTCAGATTAACATAAATCAAGGAATCAAAGGAAAACCCTGACAATCAACACATTACCTCATTTGTGACTTGTCTTGACTCCAAATTGCATGAAATAGAAAACAACAAACTCAATGAATGGAAATAAACAATTTCCTTTGTTTCATTGGGAAGAAACCATTGTGATGAAAAAGAATTTGCTAATTGGCAGCAATATCTCCCTTTACCATTTATGATTCTTAAATTTGGCAGGTGTTTTAAAATGTATATTTAAGTCTTTATATTGTTACTATATCAAAATGATATGAGATTTTGAGACTAGACTAAATTGAAACCAACATCAGGCAACAACTTTAAATAATGCAAACCTACATTTTGTTATTTGATAGGAGTAAGAGTTCCCAAAGCAGTTATTGCTCAGAAAAAGTATTTCGTTTAGCTTCTTCCACAAGGGTTTCTTAAATCTTTTGTGTCATCAATTAAATCAATAAAGGCCAATACCTCTAACTGTGTGAGATAAGTTGCCAGTTTCTTCACAGCTGGTTCATATTTTGCTGTTCTGGTGTCTGCATCAAACACGAAACACAAGTTAAAAATCAACTGGTTGCGGTTGTACTTTTTATTTTCTATGCAGACTTGGCATCCTATTATTTTCTTTCCCAAGGAGTTCCTGCAAAAAAGAGATTAAATAACCAGGGATCATTACATTAACTTAAAAGACATAAAAGCAATAAAGCTATACATGTAGATACAACGTTAACATTATCTTGTGATTGACAGAAAATGCAAAAAGATTTTTCGTATTCAAAATTTATAAGTTAAATGTTTATATATTGGATAAATGAATATTTGGATATAAATGATGATTAGCAGGTCATATACAATTCTTGCTTAACCTTACCAAAGCATTTCTAGTTTTAACTTTAAATACTAACACATGGGAATCACTGGTCCAAACTAAAAACAAAAGGTGACTAAAAAAATTTACATAAAAAGATACATATTCTAAGCATGATATTGGGTACTGGTCATCAAACATTAACTGTTAAGTCCCTGTAAATACTTTTATATGGCATGCCTCGAAGAGAGCAGTAAGGTTCTAAAAAAAGTTTATCAAATTTGAACAAGCATCTAAGAAGTAGCTGTTGCAAAGACATCCTCAAATTCAATTAAGTATACAATTATCAACTTACACTGTTATTATGCGAGATTGTAATTCAGGTTTTGTTATAATAAATTTTTGGTTGGCATCAAAAAACTCTTTCGATATGAAATCCTCAGGAACCTGGAATATATTCAATAAACTTATAAAACAGGATATCTTTCCTTTTAAAAAAAAAACCTCAATCTTCTTCTTTGTGTCTTATAAGGTTATGTCATGAAATATATATGTAAAATACTAATATGAAACTAGACCAAATACAAAAGATATCTCAAATTCAATCAGGTTATATTCCCTATATTTACTTCATATTAAAGTAGAATACCCATTATCCGCCCTTTTGGAACTAATTCTATTGTCAGGTTACTTCTGTTGTTCTCAGTATACATTAGTTGCGGAACTAATTGGTGTAAAGCGAATAGTTTCGACACCAACCAAAATATATCGAGAATGGCTGAAGTAATCTTACGATATAAAGAGTTTATTATGGCAGATTATGGGTAATCTACCTTAAGGTCAAGATAGATGAAAACCTTCTTGGGATGAGTGTTGGTCCAGATCACATCAACTCAATTTGACAAATTGTCCTATCAGAAAATAAAATAGCGGGATGAGTGTTGGTCCAGATCACATCAACTCAATTTGACAAATTGTCCCATCAGAAAATAAAATAGCAATCTTCATGTGAAATTATTTTGACAACAGATAGATAGAGATACTTCTCAAATGCAAAGAAATATATAGTGAGAGAGGGGAATGGAGCTGTAAAGAGATGGACATGAAACATTACATGAGTGTGCTGATACAAACGAAAATCAACAGTTAAACCATTGATTGTTTAGTTCCTAGTCCACTTGTTTACTGCTCACACATACCTTGCAGCTCACATGGGGCTTGAATCAATGCATAACTTCCACATCCATGTATATATACTATGACATATATATGAATTTGGGAGTTCAGGGCTTTTTTACGTTATAAAACAGACTCCCATAAAAGGCACCTTCCCAATTGGAAATATCTTTAAAATCATTCAGTTTTCCAAAAAAAAATCAGTCATACAAGCTTTTAGGCTTCCCAAATCAGCAATTTCAGCGATAAAATTTCCCAAATTCAACAGGCTTGGGCCTCTTCCCAATTGAAGGAAAAGAAGCCCTGGAGTTGAGCATTGAATCAAGCCCCTGTGTTGAAACTGGGGAACTTTACAACTTAGGCACTGAACATTCTCTTTGGCAGCAGGTAACACATTGCGAAATCATGGACGTATTGTAGCAGTGCAAAAGAGACATCTGGAGAAAAAGTGACTTTTCACCTGGTACAGGATCTTGGGTCCAGTTGTTAGGTGGAATTCACAGAAGAACAAACATTTTATCTCATTCATGTCGACTGCAAAGCCCCATATTAGACGCGTTTGGTTTGAAACCAGTATACGTGTTAGACAACGTTCTTAGTGGTGAAATATCTTACTCAAGATTAATGCGACAGAAAGCATCCAATACATTTTAAATAACAAATTAAAAAATAAAATAAAATATGATTCATTAATCATCGAAATATTTCTTGGAGTATGTATCAAACGATTTTAAACTTGAGAGATAAACGTTCGGTTATCTAAACGAAACACATGGACACCAAACAAGTACAGTCATAAACAACAACAACATCAAGAACTGCGACTCCAAAAAGAAAAATAGAAAAACATGCATCAACCACAAGCCTCGTCTTCTTACGGCGAAAAAAGTGGAGCTGGTCCAATCAGACAATCAAACAGACACGAAGACTTGGAATTTCCGTTCTGTCCGGACTCGAATAATTATGAGAAATTGGCTAAAATCGGCCAAGGGACTTTCGGGTAAGAACTTGCATATAAACCGGACAATTTCATATTTCGGATATAAGATGCTAAGCATTATCAATCAATTTATGACTAACAACATCCAAAAATCATTTGACATTGAATTTTATTGAACTATAGAGAAACTTGAAAGCCTCTAAGGCGTACATCTCAAAGAGCAAACCATATGTTTGATGAATAAGAATCCTTTTGAGTATGTTAATTTTCTGGTATTCCAACAAATCAATTTGGGTTTCCAACAATTAATTCCTTTGCAAACGACCCTAACTATATGCAGTTTTTCTCAATAGCACATGCTAAGATTTCCAGTTATCATGTCAACGTAAAAGGGGTCAACCCATGGCTCTACAAAATCTTTTTACCTTAGTTGCCCATTTGGACATGTATCAAATGCAACTCCTCATTGCCCAAATAGCTTTTGAACAATAAAGACAAAAGTTGCATAAGCAAACATCTAAACAGTATTTTATTTCAAACAAATTATTTGGGAAAACAGAAACATCTTCTGAGAACAGGAAACATGGGACTTGGATCTTGCATGCCTTTTGATTGAGTCAAGTCTAAGGTTGAACACCTTGCGACGAACGAAGAGCTTTTTTCTTTGCAAAATCTTTCACAGGTAATGAAGAGCATTACATGGGAAATTCAGGTTACCAAAAAGATCTTTATTCTTCACCCTTGCCCTAATAAACTTGATAAATATACAAGTACAGTGTTCTCAATAAGAACTTGGTTGAACAGGCCAAAACAAAATCTGAACAGGCCAGTTGGGTCCATAGGAGTTCTTTAACATATCTGCAAATTTGAACCAGCCAAAACATAATTTGAAGTAGTCATTTTGGCCTGCGGCCTATTCTTTTTGAGAACACTGCAAGTAAGCTTTTTAATCATGCAAGTCTGTTTTGTTCATTTTCACTATACAGCTTAATACATTTTTAAATCTCAGATGTGAGTTTTTATTGTATGCATCACTCAATTTACACCCTCCCGTCAACATATATGTTTGATTATGTAATAAATGCACATGTTTGCCATTAGTACATGATTTGATGATTTTTAGAAAAAAGGTTTCACAATCAGAAACTGAGGTTGATGAATCACTTATGAAAAGCTATTTGGATGTGACATAGACGGCATGATACATATTCCATTTCTCTTTAGATGCATTTAAGTAATGTTACTGACTCTCTTTTTTTTAACTGCAGTGAAGTATTCAAGGCAAGAGATAGGAAGACTAAAGCTGTTGTTGCAATGAAAAAGGTTCTGATGGAAAATGAGAAGGAAGGGGTAAGCATGATATCTATTCAATACCTTTAATTGGTACTTTGGTAGATTCAAGATATTCAAGACCAATAGATAGAGTTTAATAAACAGTTTGTTTTGTCTATGGGACATAACTCTCCGAGTGAAACATTACTTGCATGTAACATATGAGTGTGTTAGCACGAGTCTGTTAAACACAAGTCATGTTCACTAGGGGAATATTTACCATAAACAAAATTAACTGTTATTTAAATTTTAGATTACATAAACTAAACTATCGAAATGTCAAAAGCATACTGGGTCTTGTGAAATAAAAAGTTGGTACGGCTTTTTCAAATGGCTTGGGATATTTGGCATTTTAAAGCATGGTGACATGAAGAGAATCAGCTAAAAATGACACTAAATATAACAGATCACATCAATGGCAATTACCTTTTTACAGAATGCTCAATACTAAATTGAAATGAGCATCTGCAGTCTATTGGTTAGAGTACAAACCAGGGGAAATCACATGCCTCCTCTCCATGTGGGTTCAAATCCCAGAGATGGTATTTGGAATATTTATAACAGGAAGTCTATTCTGAAGGTTCTACCCAGCTTGACTGGTCCTTATGGGCAGTTGAGTATGGGGTCTTTCTCCATCATTAAGAGACGGGCATCACAACATAACTGTAACAATGTTGATGCAATTTAAAACCTCATATAAACAAACCAAATTGAAGTATTGAATCTATTATTTTGCAGTTCCCAATTACAGCTCTGAGAGAAATCAAAATCCTTCAACTGCTGAAAAATGAGAATGTCGTCAACCTTATAGAAATTTGCAGAACAAAAGGTAACTACTGAAAATGTGAAAAATGGTCACTGGATTAACTGTTTGAATGGCTACTTATATTAATTGAACACACCAAAACATTCAAAACAAATCATCTTATCATGTAGCCTGTGAGGTTGTGTTAAAACCTCAGATAAACAGATGCAAGTGGTTATTGCTTTTGATAGTTCCTATCCAACGGTTCATTGCATTCACAAAATTGCATTCATGTTTATAGTGAAAACAAAAACGCGTTCAAATTTCAACGCAGCCTGGCAGCCATGTTTTTCGAGATATCAAAATTCTTTGAACAACTTTTGAAAAGAGGCCCCCAAAGAACATTCCTGTGAAATAATTTGAATTCTGACCAATGGTTTCAGACAAAAATATTTTTTAAAAATTGCAGAAATTTCCCCTTTTTCATGCCACGGAAACCAAAGTTCTGCATGGAATCAATTTCTTTGAACAACTTTTGAAGAGCATCACCCAACGAACATTCCTGTGAAGTTTGGTTAAGATTGGCTCAAAGGTTTAGGAGAAGATGTTTAAAGAAATTGAAGGACTAACTGTCGTCTTGCATTGATGCATAGTTTTCAACCAGTTTACTGAAGATACTCTAGTCTTGATAAGCCTGAAAAGGTTTAATTATAAATCTCTTGGGTCCCCACCAACACAACAGGTTTCATAGGAGTGTCTTTTGCAAGACATCTCAGAGCCCCAGCTTGGTACTGGTGAATTCCAGGAAAGCCATTATATTACTGAAAAATGGTTTGCATTGTAAACCCCATATATCTGTTAACTTTTTGCAATTCCTATTTTTCAGCCACCCCATACAACAGATTCAAGAGTACATTTTATCTCATCTTCGAGTTCTGTGAACATGATCTAGCAGGATTACTCAGCAACGCCAATGTGAAGTTTTCCCTTGGGGAGATAAAGAAGGTCATGCAACAACTGCTGAATGGCCTGTACTACATACACACAAACAAAATACTCCACAGAGACATGAAAGCTGCCAACATTCTGATCACCAAACACGGCGTACTGAAGCTCGCTGATTTCGGACTTGCACGAGCATTGAGCCACATCTGTAAATACACAAATCGCGTAGTGACACTTTGGTATCGGCCACCCGAGCTGCTCCTCGGAGAGAGGAATTATGGGCCGCCAATTGATATCTGGGGGGCCGGATGTATAATGGCAGAAATGTGGACCCGATCTCCCATCATGCAAGGTAAAACGGAACAAGATCAGCTGAAACTGATCAGCCAGTTGTGTGGATCCATCAAACCGGAGGTGTGGCCTAGTTGTGAATCCCTAGAACTCTATTCCAAACTGAAACTAGACATCCCTGATAGCCAAAAGAGAAAGGTCAAAGAAAGGCTGAAGCCTTATGTAAAAGACCAGTACGCTCTGGATTTGTTGGATAAACTTCTCAGTCTCGACCCTTCGAAGCGTATTGATGCAGACACAGCATTGAATCACGATTTCTTCTGGGAAGACCCTGCACCACAAGATCTTAGTCGAATGTTGTCGCAGATTTCCACGTCCATGTTTGAGTACCTGGCGCCACCCAGAAGGCAACAGGCAAGACCAGCAATGCAGCAGGCGTCCCGACCTCAGCCCAATTTGGGCCAACATTTTGAGAGAGTTTTCTAAGACTGGTTAGGTTTGGTTTGTGACCATTAATTATGAAATATGAGAGTATGCTTAAAGGCACATCAAAGGAGAGGAGACCAAATAAAATAGTGAAAAGATCTATGGAGTTTTTTTTTATTATATTCATAAAAGTCATGAGAATTAATTTACGAATGCATTGAGACCCTATTAAATAGACTCATTTAATATAAGTTATTTTGTGCTTGAAGTTAAGTTGTCTCCAATTCAATTATGTTTATCAACAACCAGTTTGTTTACATATTCAAAATAACGAATTCTGATTGGTCGGTTAAAAAAATGTGTGTATCAATTATCAAGGTCAGAGGTGAAGAATCAGGAAATCTGAATTATAAAACTTGCTAATCTGGATTATTTCTGGTTTACTTTCACATTGTAGTTGTTCCGATGGTGTTTTCTGGGGATAACTATTTGAATCAGTCTTAAAAATTACCAAATAATATAGTTTGATAAAGCATTTATCTCCTTTAATGGGCCTTTAAGGTAATTTACCCATATTCCACAACTTTGGTTTTTTTGTACTTCGTCGGATTATTTCGGTCGTTCTCAGTAAACATGAGTCAGGGCAGGACCTATTTGATTAACATCAAATAGTTCTTGCCCCGAACGATATATACCAAGAACGAACAAAGTAATCATACAAAGGAAGGAAATTCAAAACTGCCTATTATGGGTTTTCTACCTTAAAAGATCAGCCAAATTATAATTTGTAATTATTTTACTAATTGTGTCATTCAGAACTTTTTTGGACTTGATGTGATTGAAGGTGTTTCATGTTGACAATGGAAATGACTTTCAATCTAATATGTGTGTCTTGTTTTGGTTAGAAGATGTTTGGAAAACAAATGTTAATTTATTGCAACAAGTAATGACTAATTGGATTAAAATGCTTTAACCCGCTTGTAGTCAGAATGATTTGCTGAAGAATTTGTAAATGATAGTTGTCGAAACGAAAACAAAGTATTCAATGAATACCTGCTTTATTTGTTGTTTATATTTGAACTGTTGCTACAAAAAGAGAAGTATTCTTTTTGGTTTTAGCATAAAAATGTCTTCAGTAATATTCATGTATGGCATCTGTTTAAAGAAATACTGCAAAATTTAATGAAATGAGGTGATTTGAGCTTGATTTATGAAATATATGAAAATATTGTTAAATCAGAACGGCTTCCTTGTCTTTTCACTTCTTTTTTTTAAGCAATGATATGTTTTGTTTGTTTAAGGCATAGAAGTATTACAGACTGAGGTTTAGAGCAAGATGATAGGTAGTCTTTCACTTTTCTGTGGCATTTATATGCAAATGGTTAAGGTACAGAATTTGGGAGGGGGTGGGTGGCCTAGTGGTTAATGTGGCGAACATAGAACTTTGGGGTTTGAGTCCCATCAACACCTCTGTTTTTGTGGTATCAACCTTTGGCAAGCCACTCCAGAGCCATTGCCTAGTACTGGAGGATCCAGGAAAGCCATTTCTGAAAGATTGTTGATACAGCATTGAACACCATGCAAACAGATTTTGAAATCACATAACCCCTCCAGAGTTTGTTCAAATTGTTCAAGCGGTAGATTTGGATATGCATGATATGTAGTCTTCCTGCTGATATATTGACAGTGGATGGTTCTGCCCACAGGTACCAGTAACAAAGAATGTGTATTGTACTATATACATGTTATTGTAGTACAATACAATTTTTTTTTGTTACTGGTACCTGTGGTTCTACCCAGTTGACCTGCTTCCATGGGAATTTCAGCATGCTCAGTAAATTATAAGTGTGGAACGCATGATAACTGAATTACTGTTGCTGTGATGTAAAATCCAAAGATACAAACCTTTACTTCTCTAAATGCCTTTATAATCCTTCATATTTTGATATGTGTACCTGTAATAAGACAGATATGTTTAAGGATGCATTTCTTAGCAAAAGCTCTAAGTTTTGTTGTATTGAAAACTTTATCAGTTCAGAACTTCTTTGATAAGATTTATTGTTATGTATTATAATGTAAATGTGGGATTTTTTTTAAAAAAAATGAAAATAAAAAGAACATTAACAAAACAAGCAATTCTGTTTTTCTTCAACGCCATTTGATTCACACTCCTTTCCTGGGATGATCTTGATTCATATTGCCTGGAAATGATATCTGATTTCATATGGCACTTTTCGTCAATTTTGTAGGATACTGTCTTGCATGGTTTGGGTTACATAAAACGCGTGCAAAACAAAATGGAACTTAGTGTAGTTCACATCCAGTCCAACCTCTATCTTAACCAAACTTCTTTATTTTACATTGGTTGTGAAACAAGTTCTTACAACTGAGATTAATCACCCTAAATTCTTCTTCCCGGATACATAACCAGTACTCGCACTGAATGTGGATTAATGAAAAGTCCCAAGGCGGACTCACGGGATTCGAACTTACGACCCGCTATCTGAATGGATATTCGTGTTCCATTGTTAACAGCCTTTTCCTGCTTCTCGGAAGCGCCTTCGCATACTTTTGCGTTCTTCTCATTTTGGAGAAGCAGACGGAGATGGGAGGGCGTGATGATATACTTCGCATTAAGTTTATAACGTCTGAAAAACACAGAGTTCTCACAGCGTCAAATCCGCTCTCGGCCTACCTAAAACGAAATTCAATTGCCACAATTAGTTTGATCGCCTGCTGAAACCTACAATATGGCCGCGCCATGAACCCCCGTATGGGAGGAGTTAACCCTTTCCTTTATTTACCCTTTACCAAACACCAAATTTTCGACTGTTCTCAATTGAAAGAGTTTGCCGATGACATTTCAAAATGTGATGAAATAGAAGAATAATCTTCTGATAGGGCAGATAACATTTTGAGAAAAGAAGAAATTACTCATTAAGAGTCCAGAGTCGTCTGCAACACTGTGATCAAATGTCGTTATCGTTTGGTAATGGGTTTAGCACTCGTTTGTTCGCCTCTTGAGGTTGTGACAAAAGGATCAAATGTTAGTAGTGATTTATTTCCTATTTTTACATAATGGTTTTTACCAGTAGCTCCCTATTGTAAAGACAGCACTTGTTTTCTTCATTACAAAACTGTTTTTCGCAGATTAGATGGATCCCATAAACTAGAATATGGATTTGGCCAACCGAGTTTCAAAAGCTGTAACTCAGATAATCCAAGCTGTAACTGTGTTACAGTTGTAATTCGGATGATCCAAGCTGTAACTGTGTTACAGTGGTAATTCGGATAATCCAAGCTGTAACTGTGTTACAGTTGTATTTAGGGTGATCCAAGCTGAAACTGTGTTACAGTTGTAATTCGGATAATCCAAACTGTAACTGTGTTACAGTTGTAACTCGGATGATCCAAGCTGTAACTGTGTTACAGTTGTAATTCGGATGATCCAAGCTGTAACTGTGTTACAGTTGTAACTCGGATGATCCAAGCTGTAACTGTGTTACAGTTGTAATTCGGATGATCCAAGCTGTAAATGTGTTACAGTAGTAATTCGGGTGATCCAAGATGTTACTGTGTTACAGTTGTAACTCGGATGATCCAAGCTGTAACTGTGTTACAGTTGTATTTCGGGTTATCCAAGCTGAAACTGTGTTACAGTTGTAATTCGGATAATCCAAACTGTAACTGTGTTACAGTTGTAACTCGGATGATCCAAGCTGTAACTGTGTTACAGTTGTAATTCGGATAATCCAAGCTATAACTGTGTTACAGTTGTAATTCGGATGATCCAAGCTGTAACTGTGTTACAGTTGTTATTCGGGTGATCCAAACTGTAACACAGTGTTACAGTTGTAATTCGGATAAAGTTGTAATTCGGATAATCCAAGCTGTAACTGTGTTACAGTTGTTATTCGGTGATCCAAGCTGTAACTGTGTTACAGTTGTTATTCGGTGATCCAAGCTGTAACTGTGTTACAGTTGTTATTCGGTGATCCAAGCTGTAACTGTGTTACTGTTGTAATTCGGATGATCCAAGCTGTAACTGTGTTACAGTTGTTATTCGGTGATCCAAGCTGTAACTGTGTTACAGTTGTAATTCGGGTGATCCAAGTTGTAACTGTGTTACAGTTGTAATTTGGATGATCCAAGCTGTAACTGTTTTACAGTTGTAATTCGGATGATCCAAGCTGTAACTGTGTTACTGTTGTAATTCGGATGATCCAAGCTGTAACTGTGTTACAGTTGTAATTCGGGTGATCCAAGTTGTAACTGTGTTACAGTTGTAATTTGGATGATCCAAGCTGTAACTGTTTTACAGTTGTAATTCGGATGATCCAAGCTGTAACTGTGTTACAGTTGTAATTCGGATGATCCAAGCTGTAACACAGTTACAGTTGTAATTCGGGTGATCCAAGCTGTAACTGTGTTACAGTTGTAATTTGGATGATCCAAGTTGTAACTGTGTTACAGCTGTAATTTGGATGATCCAAGCTGTAACTGTGTTACAGTTGTAATTCGGATGATCCAAGTTGTAACTGTTTTACAGTTGTAATTTGGATGATCCAAGTTGTAACAGTGTTACAGTTGTCATTCGGATGATCCAAGCTGTAACTGTTTTACACTTGTAATTTGGATGATCCAAGTTGTAACTGTGTTACAGTTGTAATTCGGATAATCCAAGCTTTCTGTGTTACAGTTGTTATTCGGTGATCCAAGCTGTAACTGTGTTACTGTTGTTATTCGGTGATCCAAGCTGTAACTGTGTTACAGTTGTTATTCGGTGATCCAAGCTGTAACTGTGTTACAGTTGTTATTCGGTGATCCAAGCTGTAACTGTGTTACTGTTGTAATTCGGTGATCCAAGCTGTAACTGTGTTACTGTTGTAATTAGGATGATCCAAGCTGTAACTGTGTTACAGTTGTAAGATGATCCAAGTGTAACTGTGTTACAGTTGTAATTTGGATGATCCAAGCTGTAACTGTGTTGCAGTTGTAATTTGGATGATCCAAGTTGTAACTGTGTTACAGTTGTAATTCGGATGATCCAAGCTGTAACTGTGTTACAGTTGTAATTTGGATGATCCAAGTTGTAACTGTGTTACAGTTGTAATTTGGATGATCCAAGCTGTAACTGTGTTGCAGTTGTAATTTGGATGATCCAAGTTGTAACTGTGTTACAGTTGTAATTCGGATGATCCAAGCTGTAACTGTGTTACAGTTGTAATTTGGATGATCCAAGTTGTAACTGTGTTACAGTTGTAATTTGGATGATCCAAGCTGTAACTGTGTTGCAGTTGTAATTTGGATGATCCAAGTTGTAACTGTGTTACAGTTGTAATTCGGATGATCCAAGCTGTAACTGTGTTACAGTTGTAATTTGGATGATCCAAGTTGTAACTGTGTTACAGTTGTAATTTGGATGATCCAAGCTGTAACTGTGTTGCAGTTGTAATTTGGATGATCCAAGTTGTAACAGTGTTACAGTTGTTATTCGGTGATCCAAGCTGTAACTGTTTTACACTTGTAATTTGGATGATCCAAGTTGTAACTGTGTTACAGTTGTAATTCGGATGATCCAAGTTGTAACTGTGTTACAGATATAATTCGGGTGATCCAAGTTGTAACTGTGTTAGAATGAAATATCTACTTCTAGATCATTTAGAATAAAAAGTTGCCGAAAGGATGTCGGTTTTTATATCAGTCCATTGTGCACTATTTATTCATAAGCATGCACAAAGCATTTCTATGTAAACCATTGATACCCACCTCTATTCACATTATAGATATCGTCTGCATGCTCTTTGAATTTGGGACAATCGATACAAACAAAATGTCGTTTGCTTAAGAGCTAAGCCGGGTGGGCCTCTTTTGACACATTACCACATAAACGCCACATTTTTGCGTCTGGCGCCAAACGACTTTCAAAAAGCATTGTGGCAGAAGGAGAAATTGCTTTTCACAAGTATTTTTCATTTTGTCACATTGCTTTTTAATCCATTCACATATCACAACAGCAGAACCGAAAAGTTTTTCTCATGTTTACAAGGCTTTCCTAAAGTCGTCTGCTTCAAGTAAAAAAAATGTCGTCAGCAACTGGTAAAGAGTTAAAGCCGTTTAATTGAGGTCAAACCGATCCTGTCTATTCAAATCTCTTTTCAAAATAAAGGTGGAGTATATCAGATTTTACTGTAATTTTCTACTCCGACTTCACAACTCATCCGTGTCAGACGAAAAAGAAGAAACTATTTATTTACATCTGTATTCGAAATCTAACCCCCGTCTAGTCGCTTTACCCTTATGGAGCTGGAACCGACTTCATGCGTATGCAAACAGGTTAGATCCAGACCAGACGCCAAGTTAATTGGCAGCTGACCTGTGATTTAACCTGTTCGCTACTCCGAGTATCATTCCTCAACAAAATTAAGCAGATGTTCAATTTTTTGAGAAGCAGACGACACAAAGTTCTTCTAATAGAAAATTACCCAGCATTCTAAGGGTTAAGAACCTACAGGCTAGAATGTGTCGACTTATTAATAGTTTTATCGTAAAAAAAAACCCTTAGAAGCACAAATTTATAACCATGAAAATGCAGACGGCAGAAATATACTTCTATGATAATAATAAGTTCCTCCGTCTCCCTTACATGCAATGTTTGCTACTAGTTCAAATAGAAGCCTTTTCGGACAAAACTCTTACACTATATAAACATTTAACACATCAATTATGATATTTTGTAGAAACCGTTGTTACAGAGGAAGTAATTGTGCGAATTGAGAAGTTCCTCTTATGTTTCCGGAGGTAATAAAGTCACCCGCTGCAAGATTCCGAATAAGAGTAAAACTAAATAAAAGGGTTCTAAGGTATTTAAATGGCCGATCCTTGACAAAAATTGAATCAGTCATTGCACACGCTAACTTGCTGCACAGCCATCATTCAAATTCCTCGATCATTTAAGGTAGAGTACCCACAATTAACCATTTTGAATCTCATCCTTTCGTCGGATTTGTTCGCTCGTTCTCGCTTCACACTAAGTAGTTTCGGCCCCGACCGATGTATACTGAGAACGACCGAGGTTATACGACTAACAAATGATTTATGAAACTGGCGGATTAGGGGTATTCTACCTTAACCCGAAACATCAAATGGGGTTAAATCTCATTACTAGTGACTACCTCCGTGACACTCTGGTAATGGGTGAATATTGATGCCACATACGTTGTGTAAAAGATGGTACCAGTTCAATTTACGAATCACTTAGTATAATTCAGATAGTAACGTTAAAAACGACGTTAAATGAAACTGCAATTAAACACATCTAACAAACAAATAAAACTTCATAAAATGAAGATAAATTTCCTACGAGAGACACATATTTTGAATTAAGATGTTTACGATCACCGTTTTATAATTGATGAATTGTTTATACCGACAATAAACCACAATTAATTAAAACACTGTATACACAGCAGATGCACGACAAACTGTCATTTCTGTACATTGCCGTAAAGCACCGATTTCACGATATGTATCCGACATAAGTATGGACCACGAGCAAATCACCGAAATAAAACGCCCCCTTCTCGAAACGCTTCGTTTACAAGGGTGTATCGCTGTTTTATACATACATTCCCGCTATTTATCCAACAGACTAGCGAAGCATTTCGACGTTTTGGACTAAATGTAATGAATGGATAGAAGGTATGTTAATGTTCTTTATATACTACATTAGGATCTGTTGGAGAATTTATCATTTGAAATATATGAATAAGGGTTTATATTTCCCTCTTCATAAATGTTGACTGAGTTTGAAATGTATGTGTTCACATGTGTGTCTGCTGCACTTGTGTATTACTATTAGGGCATAACCGTTTCTGTTGAACTACTTTGCTGTCTTTATCAGTTACAACATTAACCCATTACCAAACAATAACGACATTTAACCACTTTGTTGCAGACCACTCTGGAAAACATTGTGGGAAAAGGAAAATTGCTCGTGAGAGCATTTTTCCCTTTTCCCACAATGTTTTCTGCCCTATTAGAAGAATATTTTCCAATTTCATCATATTTTGAAATGTCGTCTGCAAACTCTTTCAATTTGGGACAGTCGAAAAATTGGCGTTTGGTAAAGGGTTAAAGGTAAAAAATGGATTTGAAAGTGTAATTATTCAATGTTCGAATTAATCAAGTTGCGTGTGAAAACGTACCATACGAGATTATATCGAATCTGTCGAATTGATTACCTTATTTTGTTTGAAATTCACTCCATAGCAAGTATCAAATAGTTATTTCTCTTGATAATCTCCTTTTTCAATATTTTGACCGAAACCATAATTAATGATAACAATTGTTGATCGCGATTAGGCTTCGACTGAGATATTGAAAATAGCGTCCATGTTTCTAAAAAGAATTATACTAGCTTTTCCTGTACAATGAAGTAAAAAAGATATTTTAGTATAATATATACAATGTAAAGATTAAAAGACTCAAAGCAACAGAAACGAGAACAGTGGTATATGGATAGGTCGTAGGTCTCTGTACTCGAGGGTCGATGGTTCGAATACCTTAAGAAGCTGGATCCACTGTGCCACCTTTCATTAATCCACATTCGATGCGAGAACTGGTCATGCACCCAGGAAGCAGAACCGAAAGTGATTTAATATATCAGATTTAAAAACTTGCTTCACAATTGATTTAGAATGAATATGCTTAAACATTAGACGACAAATGGAATGTAGGGAATTAGGAAAATGTAAGTTTCAATTGAGATATTGTCTAGGACATAGGCAACACACACACACGTGAACTGTCACTGCGAGATAACTTAACAATTGTTGAAACGATGTTCAGCCAAGTGCAAAGTCATCAGATGTTTTAACCCTTTACCAAACGCCAAAATTTAGACTGTCCCAAATTCGAGAATTTTGCAGACGATATTTCAATGTGATTAGATTTGAAAATAATCTTTTGATAGGGTAGAAAACGTTGGGAGGAAAGAAGAAATTGCTCGTCAAGAGCAATTTCTTTTTTTCCCACAATGTTTTCCAGAGCCGTCTGCAACAATGTGGTAAACTTTCGTTATTGTTTGGTAATGGGTTAAAAGATATATTCGTGCATAGCAGTTATGACCTGTGCAAATACTTTCCTCATTTCATTTGATGAAACCCTACCCAGATTCTTTTGTTCGTGATGTACAATTTGTCAGCCAAGATTCTCATATTCGCGTATTCCACGTAAGTAAATGGGAGCGACTTCTCTAAAGATCTGCTATCATTTTACCGCTTTCATGATGATTAATGTGTGTAACCCAAACTATGAAACGATTCACGAGATAGATAGTAAAAGAAAATTTCGACCCGTTATTGCGCAATATTGTTTAACCTTTACTCCATGATACGCGAGCGAAAGCTTTAAAAGCATTATTGTGGAAAGGATGAATGGCTCCTGATGATATGAAAATGGTTTCTACACAATATCTGAATAGTGGAGGACAGTGGTCCAGGGTAAGAGCTTCGGCTTCTGGACACGAGGGTCGTGGGTTCGAATCCCGTGAGTAGCGGGATCTGCCTTGCGAATTTTCATTAATCCACATTCGGTGCGAGTACTGGTTATGTTCCCAGGAAGCAGAATCGAGAGTGATTAATCTAAGTTGTAAGAACGTGTTTCACGATCGATGTAAAATAAACAAGTTTAAAACAAAAATATCTAAGCATATGGTCATGTGACGTTTGGATTGCAGTGTTCAATCCCACAAAGTGAGATCACCGTGAGGAGTTTGGATTTCCGTATAAATCCATATCTCTAAATCACCGACTTTATTCCTTTCATTGCATTCACGGTTCATTGACTCTAACGAGTTTTTTCTTTCTTTTTTGAAGTGAATGACATTTGTGAATGAGTTGTTACGAATGAAAGTCACAAATTGTCCTCATTATTTCCACAACGTCTTACTTAACCATTCAACTTGTTGAAATGGTCGAATATATTTTCAGTACTTAAGGTAAATTACGTACGCCTTTTGTGAAATATAAAGCAATTGTAAAAGCAATACCTTTGTTATCATAAAATACCTATGTTTTCATACACCGATTCCGACTTCTTCAGTCTTTTAATAGATAAGAGTTTCATAAGGGGAAAGCATCATTTTCAACAATTATTCGGTTATATTTCAATGACATATCATAAATTAATAAAAGTAATATAGTTCACCCTAACCTTTGTTATGATTGAAAACCATTCGGAGACCTCTGCCATCTTCCCTAGCGGTTGCAATGAATCATGAGTCACTATGAATAGGTGAAAGAATGTCGCTTTAGAAAGACCTACTGTCTGTGTACAGCGAGATCGCATTATTTTCTTTCGATAGTTTATTAACAAATCGTTTTAAAGTTATTTAAACTGATTGATTATGCGAAATATGTAAATAGGCTGTAAATCAAACACTAGTGTATTCGTCAGAAAAGGGGTTCATGAGTTATCAAATGTATTGCTTAAAGTGACAGCCGGGTACTTAAATGTAGATAATCCATATGTCTTCTCCTGGTAGGACCTCAAAACCTGGTCCGATTCTCATGGGATCTTACTTCATCTTTACCTAATTTGACGCATCTACAGTAAACTGATCTTGACAAGTTGCCCGGGCAAATCACTCCCTCGAAAGGCAGATAATAGTATTGGATGGATGAAACTGTTTCGTTGATGAATTAACCGAACGTTGGTTGAAGTTGCGTTTAAGATAAAATACCCATACTCCGCCATTTTGAAACTAATTCCTTCGTCGAAATCAATGTACTGCATATTGAGAACGGCCGAATTAATTTGACAAAAGAAAAGAGTTTCAAAATGGCGGAATACGGGTATTCCATCTTAACATAGATATTCCATCTTTGACATTGGGGTGAATCAATTGGGTCAAAATGGAACATATTTTTATAACGAGTTTGATGTGCTTTTGTCAGTGTTTTCATAGAATATTCAAATATAGTATTGTTACAAGTTACATTTACATTTAGAATAGTGATATTAATAATATGTTGTAACATGGAAAAGGTTGAAAAGAAATCAAAGGTAGGATTGGCGGGTAGATATATGTATATGGTAATTTAACACTTGAAAACGATTTTTGGTGGATTGGACGCGCCGAAAATTTCAATAATTCATTATGCATACCCATCTCTTTATAGATTTCTTTCTTTTTCTGCCGAAGATGTATCACCCCTAAAAAAGATCGGTAAATGACGGCAAATCTCGGTAGACGCCGACAATTACCGAATGATTTACGGACGCCACTCGACGATTTCCACGAATGTCCTCGACATTCGCGGAAATCGCCGAGCGACGTGCGTTAACTCTTCGAATGATATCGGAATTGGCGATGGTAACCGATTATTATTAGGAAATATATTATATCTTATTCTCTTTTAAATATCTGGGCTGCTGCAGACATAAAAGCAATATTGACAAGGTGATACTTTCACATTGAAATTTGACATTAATCTAGAAAAAAAAAATCATAAAACTTTCGTCTGCTTCTACTTTCGAGTTTGTTTTATACCACAATGGGATTTTGACTGTGACATTATCAAACATTTTCTTATCCTATACGTCTTTTAAACCCGAAATGCTATTTTACTTCGAATGTTTATAAACGTAATTTGCGCATCATCGACGTACTCTTAGATCTTTAACACTTTCCTAAACAACAATTGTTCGACTGTTTCAAATTAAAAGAGTTTGCAGACGACATTTCAAAATATGATGAAATTGGGAAGTAATCTTCTGATAGGGCAGAAAACATTGTGGGAAAAGAAGAAATTGCTCGTCACGAGCAATTTCTCCCTTTCCCACAATGTTTTCTAAAGTCGTCTGCAACAAAGTTGTCAAATGTCGTTATTGTTTTGGAAAGGGTTAAACGAGTTTAAAGCTACGATCACATGACTGTACAATGAGTGATATCCTTTTCTCCTTCCTGATATGTCGCCGGGTGCACATTTTATTTCATGGTAGTAAATATCGAAGAAATGCGTTCATTGATATCAAAACATTGATCTACTTCCTTCCCCACATTTAACCCTTTCCAAAAACGACAAATTTTCGACTGTCCCAAATTGAAAGAGTTTGCAGACGACATTTCAAAATGTGATGAAATTGAACAACATTCTTCAGAAAGAGCAGAAAACCTTGTGGGAAAGGGAGAAATTGCTCGTTATGAGCAATTTCTCCGTTTCCAACAATGTTTTCTAAAATCGTCTGCAACTAAGCCGTCAAATGTCGTTATTGTTTGGGAAAGGGTTATGTCACGATGAATGGATGACTCATACTAAGTACGGTATATTGCATACAGTCATACTTAAGGTATTCCACCCCTGATGGAAAACTTGTATTTGCCTTGGTTATAGAACAAATTGAAATGTAAATCATGAAAATATGTATCATTTCAAACGCATTCACCTAGCCAACTCTCCGAATTTGTCTGATCTTTATATTTATTTCAAAAATATTTATTAATGAATTCTGTTATAAAGTAATTTATAATTGAAATAGTAATTTATAATAGTAATTACGTCCCCTAAATTATCAACTTTTACATTAAAATTAAAATTACACGATGATGAATGAAAGATTACATGTAAGAATTTCAATCCATAAACAATTCTTATGATTTAAAACTTGATTTCATAACGACATTTGTTCTGTTAAATCTTTGACTTTGTAATTCTGACTTTTCTTCATTGGGGGAAGAATACCTTAACCTATTTCTCCTTTAACATACAGTCAAACTTGTGTTAAGAGGCCAGCCTATGGGATAGAGTAAATTGGCTGCTTAAGACAGGTTAGCTGCTTAACACAGTTTGATTTACACTATAAATCTAACAATGGGACTTTCTGTAGTGGCTGTTTAAGGCAGGTTGGCTGCTTAAAAGGGTGGCTGCTTAACACAAGTTAGACTGTATATGCTATATACTTGAACATAAACATACATTTATTTCAACAACCATTGACTTGTCAAAGTCGTGCAAAAAAAGAGTAAAATTGGAGTATGAAAGTAACATTGTTTTATGACATTTAGTAGTCAGAATACAATAGTATAAATGAATAATAACTCGGATCAGTCACTGGCTTCAAAACCTCGTTGTTCTGACCTGTTTTTTAAATGCAAGGAATATGGGCATGGATCATTTGCCCACGTCAAACGACACAAATTCCTCAAAACCCTAACTCGGATGAACCAAGCTGTAACTGTGGTACACTTATCTACGGCTGGATCATTCGGACTATCCGAACCCCTGTTATCCGCAGTGTTTGCAGACAACAAAGGCCAAACCGACCGATTTGCTCATTAGTTGGTTATGAGCCAATAGTTTCGAATACCCCCAGCAGAGCGATGAATAACACTTTCTGCCAGAACGCAGAACATCTTTTTTGCTTGTTTTTAATTTGGTTTAACAAGCCAGAAGATGGATATTCCATGCCCGAATGGTTGTCGTACAGAGAGAAATCACATGGCGCCTGTCCACTTTCTCGGTATACATCGGTCTTGGCCGAGACTATTCGCTCTACGCTGAATGGTTCCGGCCCGGCCAATGTATGCCGAGAACAACCGAAATAACCACGCGACAGAATACATTTTAAAATGGAGGATTATTGCGATTCGTCCTCAAGATATGTTTGTCTTTTTGTTAGTTGTTTCTCATGCAGAAAAATGACGTATAATGGAGTGCGGACCAAAGAAAGAAACTGCGAAGTTTATCCAGACCCCCTATGAACTAGTTTTTCATATGATGTGTCAAATAAGTACCCTTGCGATCCAGGATTCACAGTTGACCTTTCAGATATGGACAATGCTCGCACATGCCAATTAAGTGTTGTTGCGCATCCTAAATGTCATGGACATGTATCTCGTATAACATATAACCTTTATTTAAGGTTTTTACCAATGGCATTTTGGGGTTACTAGTTTAGAGTACAGACGGATAGTCTTTCTGGTACATTTTTTGTTGCTGTTAGACATTATAAATGTGGGCGACATTGGTGCTGGGGTAGAGCGTCGGGCTCTTGTACCGAAGGTCCCGGGTTCGAATCTCGCCTAATCCTCAAACCGGCGCGATTACTGGTTAAGTATCCAGGAAGCAGTCATCGAGAGTGGCATTGAACAAGCTTTCAGCTTCCTTCACAATCGATGTTAATCAAATACGATATGATTTACGATATGACAACATACAGAGTTAATTAAGTCGCAATGTGATCCACGACTTGTTACGGAATCGAATCGTGTGAATATCGCATATAGGTTCGACAACGACATTTCTAGCAATGAAAATAAAGTATGTGCATCTTCACGCAAAAGATCGTCTCTACGAATAGCATACAAATCGTGATAAATGCCGTCTTTATCAAGTTGTACCATCAAGCCTGTGAGAGAGCTTTGAGAAACGTTGACGGACATTGATCGCCGAATGCGTGGTCTCTTGCCAAATGCACACATGGTTACTATGACGGGTCATGTGTAAACGCATCCGTAACCCTTTACCAAACGCTATTTTTTTCGACTGTCCCAAATTGAAAGAGTTTGCAGACACCATTTCAAAATGTGATTTAATTGAAAACTAATCTTCTGATAGGGCAGACAACATTGTGGGATTAGGAGATATTGCTCGTTAAGAGCGATTTCTCCATTTCCGACAATATTTTCCAGAGTCATCATCAAAAAACCGGTCAAGTAACGTAATTGTTCTGTAATGGGTTAAAGGTGCTTGTTCACATGTGGGAAAATTCGAAAGACAAGATATATCATCGTTGAAACAAATTTGAAAGCAATTGGCCCCTCTCCTTTAACGGTATTTGGATGTTAATGAGAGACTTACTGTCTCCCGACTGACATACGCGAAGCCGATGGTTCTACCCGGTTTGACAAGCCCTTATAGGTAGGTCAGTGTGGAGTCTTCCTCAATCATTGAGAGGCAGGCATCGAAACATAACTGATATAATGTTGACGCGATGTAAACCCATATAGATAAATAAATAGACAAATGAATAAATAATGAACTCTTTTGCGAGGCTCCAACTTTTAACCTAAGTAAATAAAGAACTATTTGACGAGTCTATGACTTTTAACCTACGAGATTCGTCCGCGCGGAGTGTCCTTCTGGTACCAGTTTCGTTTTAAAGAATCATATAATAAACAGCACACACACACCCCACCCACACACCCACACCCACACACACCCCCACACGCACACCCACATGAGCTACCCTTCTCTATGCAATTTACTGGTGGCTAACAACTGCACGATTGATCAGTAGCGACACATTCTGTTGCTCCTATTGCATACTAGCGCTAAGAAAACTGTAGAACTAGGTAAATTGAGTGACACATTATGATAGAATATGTTGAAACATAGCGAAAAAGCACAGGAACATGACAACATAACGTCTGCATTATTTGTTATCTATTTTTTAAAGTGCTATTTTCATAAACGTGGTGCCCACCTGTTAAACTTCATTGTTTACATTAGAGTAACATATAAAATAGCAAGGAGCGCTTTGATTAATAAGTGGTGATCACATGGTTTGAAAATTTCTATGAATCACATAAAAATACTGTCATTTATCCAATATTATCAATGTGAACATTCAGATTGGAGAATTTCTCGGGTTTTATTGACTTCCGATGTTTCTCGGCTGACCTAGTTTTGTCGCTAATTGTAAACAAACGTCATTGTATTCACTCTTTTAAAAGCATCAAGTGAACGTGTTACAGTCTCAATTTCGCTGTTAAAGGGAATTTAAAATTCCTGTTAAAATGATTTTCAATTATTCTAGAACTTTTACAATTTAAGTGTAAATGAGCGCAAGTATGGCTTTAACATGGTATAACATATTCTTAGATCTGTCAAATATCTGTCTAAATGATTGTTTAGTATGAGAAATGACGTGTCCTTTATGTTTTATTTAAAAAAAAAAGACATTTGGAATTTATTTTAAAAGACATTAGGAAAAAATGCAATCTTTCTCATTTGGTCACTGTTAGCATTCTGTTTTATGCCTTTCAAAAATGCATTCTTTCTCATTTTGTCACTGTTAGCATTCTGGTTCGTGTCTATCAAAACGAGTAAAAATGAGGGAAGAATTTCATTTTAATGTAAAAATTGAGAGTTTCACAGTTGTCTCAACATTTGATCTTTTCCATAAATTGACAAAAAGTCATCTTTAATGAAGCGTTATACGTTGTGCAATGGCGTTATCATTCTTACATCAATATGCGGTGTATTTTACCTGGTAATCTACAAATCATTTAAAGGTAGCTGTTAACTTTGCATTCCCTTGAGTAGATGTAACCGATACCTTATCCACAGGAAAAGTATGTTCAATATGAACAAAAGAAAGCAAAACGAAGAAAGAAACATTACAAGGATTAAATCTGAACAATTCGTGTTGAAGTTGTGAGCCAATTAAATCGTTTGTACAACCAGCATATACCACCCTAACCTGTTATTTTTACATCGTTTACCGTTTTGGTTCAGAATAAGGGCCTAAGTCTGTGACCCCTACTGCTTAACTGGATCCAGCAAGACTGACTCACCTGGTTTCGTGGTTAGTCACCTTAGAGCCCTAGCCAAGGACTGGTTCCTCCATAAAACATAAAAGATAAACGAGAAATTGTTGACACGGCGTTAAAAGTCACAAACAAACAAATCAAAACTATTATTGTCTGTGTCTGTGGCCAAAAGAACGACTGATGTACTTACTGTCAGTGCTGTAGTAAATAACTCGCTCGTCTATTTACCACATATAGAATATCTTCATAGCGAACTAGTTCAGATTCCCATGGCCTGGTAGATGTGTCAGGGATATTCTTTTACTGGTGGCTTTCTTAAGTGTTATTTAAGGTTTATAATTTTTTTCAATGGAGTTTTTTTTAAGCTCTTTATCTAACAGTGAATCTTATAAGCTTCAAGATTCAATCAAATTCGGTGTATAATAAATAAGTTGAAAAACTTATATAGTTAGTTTAGATGGTGCGTGTAAAAGGCTCTATCGCCCACAACTAATTGCAACAGAAACAAATTTGTGATTTTATTATAGCTACACACTTCCTTAGTAACATATAAAAAGTCCTCAGAAATCCCACCAGGGGAAAACACTGAAAAATGCATTTAAACTTTTTGAAAAGTGCATGGTTCGAAGGTACCACCATAGAAAAGTACATAGCGTGAACTGTCATCGGTAAATTTCAAGGTCAACTTGCTGTTGAAAGTCACATGAAAGGGTAAGTTGAGCTTATTATCATTTATATATGCCCTTATCTGATAAAAAAAACATAATGGTATGTTCATGATTACATTTTAGATGAAAAATTATTTTTGAAATAGCCTGCAGAATGCTTTGTAATGGGTTTTCGTGGGTAATTTAAAAAGTTTGTGTTTTGTTTAATTTCGCCCAAAACATCGATTTTATGACCGTTCACACTCAAATATATCTTTAAACATGAATAAAATGACAAAAATGCACCTTACAATGACAAATATATAAAATAAATATAAAACATTTACCTCGGAATAGCTGTTCTTTTTTTAAACTACGGTGGCCAATTAGTGCCATTGTAGATAATGATTTGACGAAAACTCAAGTTTCTCTTACTCACTCAATTAAATCAATCATGTTCATATGTTAAACTTATTTAATTCTTAAATTATTTTTTGAAAATAATGAAATAAATCTATTTATGATTTGTTTAATTGATTTTTATATTTGTTTAGTTTCTTAATCATCGGCAAAATAGATCGAATTGAAGATTAAAGATGAAGAGCAAATGTAGATGAGATAAAAATCGTCGGCAAATATCATCTGGTGGCGATTGTAATTTACTCTGAAGGTGCATTTATTACTATAACCTATTGTATGATAAAGATATCATCATAGTCACATTTTTTCTTCTTATAACGTTTTTAATTATTATTCATCATTAATACATATGTAGTAAGAACTATGAAAATTAAGGTGAAATACGCTAAAGTACAACCTTCAATCAAAAGTAAGATAAAGCAAGTGTGGTTGTGCTTAATTTAATATTTTTCATTTGCAGTGATGTTAACTGAGTAGTACCAATATTAAAAATGCTGCAGACGAAATCAACGCATAAGTGATGATTTATGCCTTTTTATCTATTTTCCATTCGCAGGTAAAAATGGATAGTACTATCAAGAGTGAAAGGTGGGCACATTAACATTGTGGATTCCATACCATTTTGAGTTTCTTCCGTTGTATTGGACAATGGAAGAACAAGACTATCAGAATTTCTGAAAATGTGGTGATTCACATGTTCAAAGACATGGCTATTTCTAGAGCAACTTGAGGCTATTTCCTACTGAATAAATTTTTAAATGTAATACTTATGGGAATCTCTTTTAATACTGCATTGCTTTGAGAGGAAGTCACAATACATGAAGTTGAAAGCATGACCTGGACTTCCAAACCAAAGACAAATACTGAAACCTTTAGCGAGGTTGAACCCAATGAAATGATATAATGTTAGTTAACATTTAAGAAATCCTTATGCAAGAAGAAAAACCAGTTGAAGAAGTTTGTGGTGAAGTAGTTTTCAAAAGATGTAGGACAAACTTGAAAAGAAACCCTTTGTTTGTCAAATCGCATTTCCAAGTTGTGTTTCATATATAAACAATGGCTGACCTACTACACACGTTTATTAAAGCCAAATGATTGTATTGCTGAGAACTGTATATTCAAGCCATCAGAGAAATGTAGCCCCAGTCTAGAGCTCTGTTATCTTCCTATGTTATCTTCAAACAAAAGCCACATTTTACCTTCAGAGTCCAGATTTCTTCACTTATATGAAGGAAACCATATAGTTTGTCAAAGCGATCTCGCATCGGCAATAGTCTCTACAGATCAATTTTTTGAGCAGGTCCTTATTAGAAGTTCTAAGACAATAGGTAGAATAGAATGTGGTTATGGTTTGAAAGAATCACAGAGAAACCAATTGTTTTCGTCAATTCCTGTATGTACATACTACAATTATGCAATGCAGAAATATACAAGTGATCAGCATGTAGAAACCAGTCATTCGAGGGTGGAAAAAGATCATACGGACAACCTAAACATAGACATCCACGTTGCGGACTGTACAATTGATAACATTGTCAGGTCGACGAGTATACATTATGTAATTGTCGACTATGCAGAGTAAGAAGGCCAATTGAATATTAACAACATGGTTTATACATACGATTCGGAATACAGTTTTATAGGTTAAAGCCATTCCGTAACCCCAAACTCTCAATTAACGTTAAGAGAAATTGGAGAAGCAGCACAAACTGGTCCGCATTTGCGTTTAACAGCTCCGGTTGATATATTGCATGACAATAAAGGAGATATACATGTATTTAAGAAAGAGCTGTGTAGTTTCCCGCCATCACAATATAGGTCTTCTGGGTTATTGAAACTAGCTGACAAACCTTCCTCGATAAATAAAATATAAGCGCAGGTTGGCTGTAGTGTCAATAAATAGCTAGATGATTCAGTTCAATATGTACACGACGATAGGGCTTTGTTCTTACGTTTGCCTTCGGATATACATGGAACATATTCTGATGATGTCATTAGCAAACCTGCAATATTTGTATTTGATGGATGTTCAAATTGTCCTTCTCGAAAGGATTGTGTACAAAAGGAATGCAGTGAAGGGGTAGGTACCAAAAAGGTGGTTTTACTCGAGGAAGATTGTTCACTTCCAAAAACAGCAGTTCTTATCAAATACTGTGAATTGCCTTTAATTAAAATGCTCATGTAAAACAAAGTGTGACCGAAAACCTTGTTCGTGTAGACATACCTTCTTGATGTTCCTGAGGATGTGGGGAATGTCGGGGAGCAATCTTTGCTGATGCAGAAATTGTGCAAGAACGATACAAAATGGAAAAGGGAGTCTGTGAATATATTGAGATGCAAAAATAAGGGAACCCTATTACTGTTAACTATTTTCTAGATAGGATAGGGAGAATTTGCCTCTTCATAATCTGTAAATCCAAACTAATGACACCGTGTAATCGAACATATTCGATAAAGTGTTGTAGCATGTATTTATTACATGTATTGCCCGTGCACTCACGTGAATTCTTGGATACGATAAAAATGAAACACAATCAAGTCTCATATCAATGCAATATGCCATCATGGCTGTATCTCAGAAGCTCAGAAATGGCAATGCATAGGCATGTTGCAAGCTGGTGAATCCTAGAACCATGTTGCCAGGATTATTGGGAAGTCAAAAAGTGTTATTGCACGACCTGCAGCTTTACACCACCAGACTGGTGATGTTCAAATTAGGAGGGGGCATGGGCACCTTAGGAAATCAACATTCCAGCAAGATCGCCTTTAATGGATTATTGCTTTCCGCAACTGTTTCGTAACCGCACCATAACCAAAGCAGGAGATATAATAGTACTATTTTTGCTGCTTTTCCCAATATGTTTCTTCCTTTATTTCATTTATTGTTTTCTAAGTTCACAAAACAAATGCAAAACGTCAAAAAATACCACATGAATATTGTATTGCTTGTGTCATATATTTCGTTTTTCTTATATAGGCATAGAGTCTATATGGATTTCGGTACCTTATTTAAGTGATTGTCTTTATATAAAATAAGTTATCTAATACAAAAAAGTGTGTTTTGTCTTTGATCTAAGTTTTAGAGAACAAACTTTGCCAGATAATATCGAATTCTAGCATATAGGAATGCATTGACATGAAAAAAAAACTCTTTAGTTTTAATGGGTGGGTGGGGTAAGTTGACCCCTTTCAATTCACAATATTTATAGGAATACATCAATTCTAGAAGGCAAACTGATGTGAATGATAAATAAACATGTAGATAGAGTATACTGCTTATCAAAACATCATTTTTGTGTGAATCGTTAGGGTTTTGTTCCATTTTGGTAGATATATACAAATATGCGATTTTTTCCAAAAGGCCTGATAGTAGCAATAATAAAACGAGTTTTTAACCAATTTCCCCTGAAGGGATTTTGGAGGACTTTTTTTCTGTCATCTCTTATACATTCATGATAACTTTAAAAGAGATTTCGTTTCTGTTGCAATTAGTTGACGGTTGAGTCCATTTTTTTCATAGGATGACTGGACTATACCTCTGATTATTCTTTCAGAACCATGGAATAACATTCCGCAACAGTACAGCATTTCGGATAAACTCGTCGCCTATTGTAACAACCATGCGTCCCTTCCCCATATTGTATACGATGCTAATCGGCATCTGCTCACACGTGGTGTGGGGGATTCAACCTATGCTTTCGTCGCCTGGCAACACCACTATACTCGTGCTTATCGACGTACACCGTAGCTATGGCAACAACGGAACTTGCTCGGATCCGAACTGGGAGAGACTCGAACTTGCGTACAGTCTGTGGTACAACCATGATTCGAGGAATGGTAGTAAGTACTGTATTCATTACTATGGATATTACCATCGTCTTAAATTAGTTATTATAGTTATCTTTTTTTTATATATATATTTGTTACATCGATGCGCCGTACAATACCGTTCATTCATTACATTTTATAACGTTTTTTTCTCTTTGCTACTTGATTAGATATCCAATGAAAATATTCAAAACAAAGACATGTATAAGCTGGTACTTTTTTCTTAAATTTTGAAGAAGCCTAGGCCTGTTGATTTTGTGAAATCGTATTTATGAAATTGCTAAATACGGAAACAAGAAGTCAGATGTTTCTTATATTTTGGGAAAACTGTATGATTTTTAAGAAATTTCCAAAGAGTATAGCTATTTACGATAAAGACCATGTAAACGCACTCATTCATTTCACCCAATGCAATGTTGTTACCAATTCATGATTTCAAACCAGTTCCATATCAGAAATTGTAGCTTTGGGTTCCAGCCCGTACGTATACCTTGTACAAGCATAGTGCGTGGTATACGTAACATAATCTTTATTGCATTATTAAGTCCTATAACATGTTATAAAGCAATTTTACAAACATTCTAATACACAAGGGTTGAGACCCCAGGCTACAAAAGTGTTGCATTTTTTATTCAGACAAAACGGATATGACAACTGTAATTCAAGGAGTAAAAGAATGTTAATTCCCAGACAAGAAAGTAACCAATGTCTTTTCGGAGAAATGACGATCTGGAGTGACATTAATGTCGTAGATCGTATACTAATTTTCTTATCTTGTATGTGGTTTCAGTTATCGGCCTGGAAATATATGACGGATGCTCCTCGCTAGACCGGACAGTATCTGTGCTTCGCGATCGTCTGTTCGTTACCCAGGCAACCGTCGGGACGCAAGCAACCGTTGCTAGTAAGTGTCAGTTGTGTTGTGTTTTAAAAGTATTGGCATGGTCTAGTGGTTAGAGTATAAAACTTTAAAATCTCTTCGCCCCTCTTCTCGTGGGTTCAAATCCCGGTGAATGCATTTCAATTTCATGGGAGGTGGTCCCCGACTGACTTACGGAGTGCCGATTGTTATTGCCTGCTTGATCAGCTATTATGGGCAGTTTAGTATTGGGTCTTCCTCCACCATGAAAATCCGTGTTCAGCAACATAACTGAAATGATGTTGACGCGATGTAAAACCCCATATACATAATATATGAATAACTATCTAGATAATTCTATCGAGAAAACACAAAATAGTATTCTCCTTATGGGTTTTTAAAAAAGAATATGACGTTATTATAGACCACTAGATGTACCAAACTCTTTGTTTCATGCGCAGGTGTTGTGGCGTATATCAAACCGGAAGTAGACGACGCCATTTCCGGTACGGTGTTAATGTCCGGCGCAAGTCACGTGACGCTTGGGTCCCCCTTGCAGCTTGCTCCTGAACGGAAGCAGATGAACGGTCACATCTATATTGACCTGTCCCCGAGATCGTCAATCGAGGTGGGTAATTTGAGTGCTTTTATTGCCTGCGATCTTGTCTCTTACTAGAATAAATTAACCACCATGTGGTATTTGACCCAATACTGTCTCATATGCATGTTTTGGTAAAGCGTGGCCAAGTGGTTAAGGTGACAGACTCAGAACCCGGGACTCCCGGGTTCGAACACCACCAACACCTCTGGCTTCGTGGGAATCCTAGTACTAGCGGATCCGGGAAAGCCGTTACACTAAGGCTATGTATGTAGGAGTCACAAAATGTAGATATACCTCACTACTTTTCTTATATTAGTCTCATTCTGTAAAAGAGTTAAAACAATCAAGTGTGCATTAAGGGTTAAGAAGACACTCTTTAATATGCTTTGAACAAATTAAAAATCAACCGTGTCTATTAACTATATTCTAGGTACTGCATACCACGCTCAAGACGTTAAACTGGTCTTATGTGACAGTTCTCTCAGACGCCAACCCTGGCTCGAAATGGAAGCATCAACAGTTCTTACTAACAAAAGATGACAATACGTGCGTCCAAGAGTCCTTGTTCAACGTCTCCAACGAAACGTTACAATCCATCGACGTCAAAACAGACGGCGTTATTATGTTTGCGTCGACGTCAAAGACTAACCTCAGTGCCCTTCCCCTATCGACCTCGGTCGTGGTCGTGACCCAAGACACAAGATTTGCTCGCATGAGGCCAAAACGACAGGGCATTGTTCTTACCGAAGACTTCGGAAGCATAGCGGACAAATTCGTCGAATTCTTGTCGGGATGGCTTCTCCAATCTCCCCTGAACGACCTGTTGGCCGAGTATTTCACATCGCAACATGACTGTTCGCTTGATAATACGACGAGACAAATACAATGTCCGGACTTGGAGAGTCTAAAGGCGGAGGTGCGAAGCAGCGTCTCGACCAAACATTTCGCTATGGCGTCTAAAGCTGTAAACGCTCTCTCTCAGGCGCTTGCCGAGAGCGTCCGTCAGAACTGTACGTCATTCCAAGCGCCCACATGTTTTGATTTGGCGGGAATTGAAAGGCTGTTTGAGGCGAGTGATATGGGTTACTGGGTGGCCAAGCCGTCAATCAATGTCAGCATCACGTGGTTGGCGAATGAAGATGTCACCTCGGTAGGTTATCGAAACAGGAATATATTGATTGATGATTTGATTCGATTGTTTTCATGCCGATTCGAACAGTAGTTCAGTTATTTATTATTACAGTGATTGAATGCATTCTTCCTGGTATTCCCTCAACAGTAGTTTACTGCAGTATTGTCCAAAATCGCTAATTGCTCTTCATATAATCTTAGTAAATTGGCGGCTGGCCTGTGATCTCATAGGCGTAGGAGCCGGGGGGCCAGGGGGGGCCCGCCCCCAATATCCAGACCGGGGGCCAGACTATACTTTGGCCCCCCCAATATTCACAATGGCAAATGAAGATATTTGAAAAGAAAAAGAAAAGAAACGAAATTTAACAGCAGAATAAAAATAAATGTGTATTTTTGTGCTTTATCTCATTCCAATTCGCCTTTTGTAACGAACAATAACCAAAATCTTTTTGACGTCATCATCGCAAATGACAATCTGAACACATCGGGTTTATCCAATGAAAACTCATCTCACAAAAATACCCGGGAAGTATTGATTGACAAAAACAGTGGTGTAATAGAATTCGTTCTAAGAAGTCAGACTCAATATTGTCTTCAATTGTTAGTTAAAGCTTGAAAAATAATTTATTCTCATACTTACAGTAGATGAATGCGTGGCTGTGACAGTCTGGTCGCTGTTACTTTTTGTTTAAATCAATACATTTGATTTCCGCGTGAGATCGAGACCTGGCATATCCCTTTTTTTTTTTTATTATTAAAGATACACATTTTCATTCGCTTTCTTTTAATTCTCATAATGTTATTGAATTTGTAAATGCATGAAGAGTCATTAAAAAGTTCAGGAACATTTATTCTTAGACCGGTCTTCATCTGAAGTTGGCCCCCCCAATGTTGAAAACGCTCCTACGCCTATGGATCTAACCATTTTGCTACTCTGATTATCTTTAAAATTAAGGAGATATTCAAGGTTTTGGAAAGCAGAGGACACAATCACATCTATTTTAAGAAATTACCTACCATTCTATGTGTTAAAATGATAACGTGCTCAAGATATATTTGTAAGAATTTAAAAAATGCTTCATTGGAACAATAACTTCTGTCCCCTTGACTTTTATAGTCGTATATAGTTCTTGACGATGTATATTGGCGACGTATTCATTTTCTAATACATGTATGTTTTATTCCTAAAATGTAATAATCTATATCGACAGTCGCAGATGGTCGAAATCATTGACACGTCAGAGCCTGGTTCCAATCTCACCGACGCTCTAAACAATTTGGAAGGGTTCCCGGAGAGCCGTTGTTCGGGTTGGTGCCCGGCCTGTAAATCAGACGGATGTGATAACGTCAGCCAAACGCCTTTTGTCGGAAACCACGCGTTTACGGCTGGTGACGTTATCATTGCCGGCATGTTTCCCTTGACTCGCCACCTAGAACTTGGCCAAGCTTCCAAGTGCAGCGGATTATCTATTGGCAACAATACAGACGTTATTGTCGAAGCATTTTTGTACGCGATCCAAACGGCGCAGTCGAGATACAGCGATTTATTACCGAACGTTACAATTGGTTCCTTGGTGATGGATACGTGTTCGGATACCAGCCGAACAACACAGACCATCATGAACTTCGAATCGTGTCAGTATAACCTCGGTAACGACGTTGACGTCACCCCGGCTATGGTACCCGCGTATATAACGTACAAGGACGTCAACGCCCACAACGTCGACGGACTCGAGAAACTACAACTGAGCGTTACAAAGAGCGGGAAGATTTACAAAGACAACAGTGTGCTGTTTGATGACGCGCTGTTTAACCAAGACGTCGTTATAAGTTTATTACGTAAGATGGAATGGACCAACGTCGGAATCATTACGTCGGCCAGTTCCCGACGTGATATCAACGTTGGGGCGTTCTATGACGTTGCCGCGAGTAATGGAATTTGCATTGCCGTTGACATAGACCTCACGGGAGAACGTTCAGTCCTTTTAGAAGCAATCGAAACGATCAGGAGCAAAATTTCGGTAGGCGCGTTTGTGATGTTTGCTGATAACAATGACGTAAACGCGTTTTTTAGGACGTTGCTATCAAATCCTGTTTCAAAGACGTGGATTGTGGTGGGCTCAAGAAAGAACTGGTACGACTTCAACTTCGTCAGCTTGCCTTCTGGAACTCTTTTATTGCAAGGCAAAGGGAAACTAAACCGCGGGTTCAACTCATACCTCAGGAACAAGATCCTGTTCCCACCAGCCGAATCGACGTATAAATCCTGGTTGGGCGACTTCAAAAAGTCACGTGACAATTGTACCGGATGTGCTTTACCCGATCGTATTGCAGACACTGATACTAAACTGGGAGCGTCCGACGTAATACGAGCCGTTGATGTCACGTTGCACGCTATTGACGTCATCTACAGATATTTCTGTGAGAACATTGAAGGACCGTGCCGGGATCTCTACACCAAAGGGTTTAACCAAGTCCAAAACAGCCTGTCAAGAGTGAAGTTTGACTACGAAGGTGACACCATAGATTTGATGGTTGGATATCAGATAATGGAGAATTATCCGATTCTGAATATACAGTCATCTAGGATCGCCGAGGTAAGTTGGAAATCAACGCTCATCTTTTAAATGGCAACTTGTTGGAGCAAGCGCATTATGAAGCATAAAAACCAATACTTTGTTTTGGCCTTAGTTTAAAATTATTCTAAATGCATTTTAGCCTGTGAATAATTCAGTATACGTTTATCAACATCATCATAATGTGCGCTAAATGCGCTAAATGACCTTAGCTGTCGATGTGCCTCGAAACATCATATATTACAAACAGTTTAGTGAAACGAATTAAAACGGAAGCTAAAAGCTTATAAATTTCTTCTCCTTTTTTGTCCTTATCTCTTTTTGAAAAATAAATTGTGCAATTTTCAAAAAAAGCAAACTGGGTCATACAATAACGTCATCTACATGCAGAGCAACGTTGTGTGTATGCGTGCGCGTTTTACGCTACGTATAACCTTTACGGCAATATCAGATTTGACTTTGCATGGTACAATGCCATCCTTAGTTTAGTTAGTAATATTTTTTTCCCTATACAGATTCCATTTGAGATCGATCATTTTTTGTTGCCTGTATGAGTTGATAAAGGTTTGGATACAACTGACGTCTATGTTTAGAGCTTAATTACTTATTTTTGATTAAAGTTACAATGGCTTCCTTCAGTGGTACTCTGTGTAATGGAGATTGCATTGCAACTGAGGTAGGAAACCCATTATCCGCCATTTTGAAATGTATTCTTTCGTAAAAGTATGTCGATTGTTATCTGTATACATCGGTCAGGGCCGGAACTATTCGATTTAATGCGAATAGGTCCTGACCCGACCTATGTATACCGAGAACGACTAAAACATTCCAATGAGAGAATGAGTTTCAAAATGGCAGATTATGGGTATTCTACCTTTAAAACGGCTGTAGTTGACATCGACTAAGGAACCTTGTGAGGTATTGTGAATGTGAAAGTACATGTATACATAGTTAAAATTGGTAAAACATCATGATACAACCTACAGATTAAAAACTCGTCTTGTTTTTTTCTCTCAACAGATTGGTAGCTGGTCAAACGGAAAGCTTGAACTGGACAAATCGCGTTACAAAGCGTACGGCAGTTCCGGTGACGAGTTACAGAACGGTCGCCGGTCAGCCTGCTACATACGGTGCGAGTGCCTAAATATAGACCCCGATAACGGAACCAGCGGCGGAAGTGACGGATTCATGTTCACGCAAACGCTTGACCCCGAAATGGGCTTCATGGACTCCTCCGGAGAGTTCAACAAGGAACTTTGGTGCATCGTTGTTGTGATCATCGCTGGATCCGGGGCATTTGCCACGGTCTGTTTGATGATGTACGTCATGAGCAAAGTATGCGCGGGGGCTCTAGTGCGCAGGTACCTGGCTCTCGGCTTGATGCTGCTGGTTGCCATGGTGTTCCTCTTCATGTCGGTACTTCCGTTCGTGTTCACGCCGAGTGAGGCCGTGTGTGGGATGCGGTACTTAGCCCACGGCTTTTCGTATGCGCTGTGCTTTGCTATTATCCTTACGAAGATGACCACTCTTCGAAACTATCGTTATATCGGACTCGGTGGCGAGATATCCCGAATAAACCAGCTCCTGTCGGTGTTCTTCATCACCGGGGTACAGGTCGCCATTGGTATCGAGTGGTGGGTGCTTCGAACGCCCGTCGTGTATACCGAAGCCAACTCTACCCTCAATGGATACGAACTAACCACACACTACGCTTGTGATTTCAAACGTGGCGACTTCCTCGCCTACCATTCCTACGTCATCTTCCTCGTATGTGTGTGTTGTGCATATTCGTTCGGCGTGAGAAAGGAAACAAACAACATGAGGGAGGCTAGACTGCTTCTCATCTCTTCATGGGTCTCCTTCGTGATCTGGATCGCGATCATTCTGACGCTTTCAGTGATGGAAAGAGAGCATCTGGAAGCGATCTGCTCCGTGGGAATTCTTGCGAACGCTTTGACTCTGATGGTGGTGATCTATTTCCCCAAGTTGACGGTGATCTCTCAGCTAAAGTACGAGGTTTCCGATGGGAAGAGCGTCAAAGCGAACGGTTACAAGATCGACGGGGACTTTCAGTTCGAGAGAGTGTATTCAGTGCCAGGGACGCTCAATAGTGGGGTGACGGATAAGTCCTTAAGCTTTCCGAGAACTCATAAAGCCTTTGACAGTGGCCTTACTTATTAGACATGGAAATACATTGTCGAATTGCATAAACCCATAATCGCATGCGGGACATTCGCCATAGGTCAAAATTGATAGCGGTAGCTTACCAAGATAATCATGAAATCGTAATGTTACTGTACATAGATACCTGACTGTAAATGCCAGTACGTAGCTATTGCAATAAAACTTGCAAATGTATGCTCACCATGCTGCTTGCTATGCGGTTAAAGATGAGACTATTCGTGACATTCAACAAACGTTGCTTAAAAGTGCATTGAACTATCAATTAAGTTGTTCTCGGGTCAATACGTTCACTGTTAGACATTGGGATATTAGGTTCGTGTGTTTAACCATGAACCATTATGAGTTGTGATACCAGCCCATTTCCCCAGACAGCACAAAGAAATCCAAAGGGGAAGATGTATGGGACAAAAACTCGATCAGCAGTTAAAACATGAGTTCACATTAAAAATGACAATTGCTTCCCGTTTGAAACGTTTAAGTTTGATACTAAAACGTATTTAGCATTAATTAACTGATTGATTGTTTGATTGATGGGGCGAGTGAGTGAGTGAGTGGGTGTGAATGTGTGAGTGAATTTATTTGAATACTTGGATCTAATCAACCTTTGGATGGTCAGCAGAAAGACCAATCGTAACTATCCGTGTATTTCCGTCACCTAAGAAATACACCTCGTACATCAATCGGATCTGCTCGGATATTTCCATCCCCTGAGAAAATACATCTGGCGTAGCAATCGTAACTACCGGGTATTTCCGTCACCTGAGAAATACACATATGTGTATGGTTACAAATGGTGTGTTCGGTGCTCTCGACTAATACTAGCCAGCTCTTGTTGGCATTTAAGTATGGGGTCTTCCTCCATCATTACAAATCGGGCATCACAACTTGACCGAAATATTGTTGACGCGATGTAAAATCCCATATATATATGAATGAATATGAAAAATGGTACAATGAATAAGAGACTAATACTTAAATGTAAGTTTTCTCCTTATGCATTGTATATGGAAACGTTGTTTTCGAACCTTTCAAAACGACTGCCTCTTATAAATTTCCACTCTTTAGGAACTACGAATCAACGAGTATAAATCAAAGAAGTGATGAATGATAAAATGACTGTTTGAACCAATATTAAGATATGTTAAACGATTGTGTTAATTGAATTTGTTTCGTATTGCATTTATTAATACATGTACTTATTTTGAATATTAAAATTGTAATTGAAGCAGTTATGGAGCAATCACTTTTCTATCTACATCCTTTTCTTCCTGTCACGAGAGATGACTAACATCTTGCACTCCACATATAAATCATGGAAATGTACAATACAATAAAGAAAATTGGTCCTATGTGGCCCAGTTGTTAAGGTGTTGGACTAAGAACTCTGGTTTCTTGGATGTGTCCTGTGTATCATGTGTATTGATAAAACATGTGAACTGTAAAGCAAAAGTTCGTTTGTATAGAGTTTGATCAATATCGTGTCAACAAAGTTTCAGTTATATTACGGCTTACCTGGATTCATCAGTTCTAGTCTAGGGCTTTGACGTGTCTTTTCAAAGAACACTCCCACGAAGCAGTGGCGGTACCATAGCCAATGAGGTAAACCGGTGCCCGGAAAAAAGCCCCGCGGAAAACCCGCCTTCCGCCAATTTTGCCAGTGCGGAGAAAATCACCTTTTTTGTTTTGCCAGTGCGGGAAACAAACCTTTGTCCATTTGCAGGCAAAATTGGTGGAAGGGTTTTTTTTCCGCGGGGTTTATTTTTTTCGGGAATCGGGTACACCAATAGTAGAGAATGAGCATGTTTTGTATAACCAGATCATATAAGATATATGGGGTGCACAATATACATGCATGGATTCAGGCGACACAAAATCTCAGAGGCAGAATGAATACACACATTTCAAGATTTTTTGGCAATTTTGAACTAAAAAGACTTGTCAGATCGATGCTATATATGACCCCAGTCGATCAAGCAAAAGGTTCCCCTCGATTACTTTGTTGTTTAATTTAAACAAATTATATTGCCAATTAAGCATATATTATACACAGTACACAACATTGATGAAAGGCACGTTTATAAAACTTGGTAAAAGGGTCTGGCCACAAATTCCCACACCTTAGAACGGCCATCCCTCTTTGTAATTCCATTATATCAGAATGTCCTATATCTTTCGTTACTTCAAAATAGTAGCATTAATCGGTGAACACTCGTCCCAGCTATGCATCACGGATGTTCTGGTAATTCCAAACGACAATGAATTATTCCTATGAAACCAAAAAATGTGTGAGAAATACAAAAATAAACAGATTGCACTTTGTCGTGAACCTGGGTCAGGGTGTATTTCACAGCTCACGGAAATACCCGAGTAGTTCCAATTGGGTCTGTGTCATCCACAGTGACATCATGGCTTTGATTAGCCAGGAGTCCTGGCCAATTCGTATACCCCGCCTAGTGCGTGGTAAAACGCACGGACCAGGGCCCCAGACTAGGCTTTGCTAAGGTGCTTCGGTCCCTACAAAATCGAGTGTTTGGTGCCTGAGGGCAGTCTCGTTTCTCCAAGTTCACGAGTAGACTTTATCCACGGTGCCCTTTGAGTTTCGTTACTCGGACCGTTGCAACTTAAGAGCCCTAGCCTAGTACTGGTGGGTCCAGGAAAGCCGTTATATGACTGAAAAAATGTTGATACGGCGTTAAACACTATAAAAACAAAAAAGACCATTGCTCGTGCTAAGGACTGGGAAAAGGTAACCTCTATCTTAGACCATCGGTTTGCAGTAAGCGCTAAGAGTCATGTCTTTTAGACCGAGAGTACTTATATTAGGAACTAACTACTCATTATTTTTCTATATATCTTTCTGACATACAATCTAAGACCTAAATGCATGCAATGTAAAGTTGAGTATAACGCAATACGTGTTGCAGGGGAAAGCCAAAATCAGAGGAACATCAAGTAATTAACTGGTTCTCTTACAAATAACTGATTGCCAGGTGCGCAGCTGGGCTGAAGCACGAATGTAATGTACGCACGTGCAGAAAGATGTTTTACGAATCCTTTTATGTGACAACTTCCTAAGGTTTGTATTTTTTCCTTTTTAGATTGTTAACATAAAAAGTGTCAAATAAGTATAGCGGTTTAGGACCACAAAAATGTAAAAAAAAAAATGAATTAAACCCATTGAAGAGACCTTAGACCGACACGATTTTAATGATGGTTGCAGCAATATCCCGCCTCACGCATAGAGATTGGGATGATCTGAAAGAGTCACAATCAAAACCTAACACCGCCTAAACGACCTTGACCATGATTATGCTACTGCGACAGAAACATGGCAGCATAGGATGAAAAATCGAAATATTTGTTGCATTTGTGTAGCAAGCAAACGACAGGCCGACTCTCTGAATTAAGAACGTATGTATATGGGTGATAAGGTGAGCGAGGGCTCGGCCAACTCGGCCCTTTTACCCGCGATCGTCCTGTCAACGTGTACACATTCTAACCGGTCTTCGAGGGCCCGGGTCTGTCATGTCGAGCCGGCCTGGGACACATCATGTGTACTGGGCTTTCCCAGACTTACTTAACGGATTCAAGATTTATGATTAGATCACCGCCAGGTCTTTTTTTGTTTAAGAATCATTCAACGAAATGACTTAATTGAGAAATCTAAAACCAAACAAGCTGGTGCAATTTTGAAATTTGTGGAATCTGCATGGATTTTTAAGAAATTGTCAATGCTAGCAGACATAGTATCAATGCTAGCAGACATAGAAATCAAAATAACTTGACGTGTAAATTGCATTTTATTTACTGATGGGGCAAACTAATTTCGAAGGATCAAAATGGTGGTTTATTTTACACAATTATGATTTTCTGGTTTTAAGCATAAAATTGCCTTTCAAAGTTAATTGATAACATAAGATATGTTAAATAAACTTACATTCCATCAAAGAATGGCATCAATTGCCGTCAAACAATTAAAAAAACACTAAATACGTTTTTTATATTCCTTTGCACATGCGTTAAATTCTTCTGGGAATAATCCAGGCAAGAGTTTCCATTGGAATTTGTGGTAGTGTTAGAGCTGTTAAGATAATGATATTTGTTTTTTATCTTTTTTCAGGCTGATGATGTCTTCGCTGGGAAAACATAAAGCAGCAGTTATGTCAGCAGAAGTTACACCGGGCTCGTCTTGTGACGTCGAAAAAGCCATCGCCGAAAACTCAAATGTAGCTGTACCTGCTAAAAAACTTAAAGAAGATAAGAATAACTCTAATAGTCCCGAAGACATTAACTCTTATATGAAAAGAACATTTGATGTAAGAAGAAGCTTCATCACTGTTGAGTTACCGACGATTGTGGAAATGAAACAAAGCTACCCTGAGTTATTCAAGGACCGGCAGATCATGCAGGAATTTGAACGAATAACCGAGATAGACCTGGACCATGCCCTGCAAGAGTATTGCGTCTCCCACTGGCGTGACATCACAGAAATGTGCCAGAAGATATCCAGTGCTAAAGACCTCCTAAAGCAAGCAGAAACTGTGAAAAAGGAGAGTCCATCTCTGGAGCAGTATTGGGACATGGTGGCGTCCCTCTGCCTGGTCCCTTACATGATGAAGGAAAACTTGTGTGATATGATGATCGAAGTGGGCGAGGACGAGGTCGTTGACCCCAAAGGAAAGATTGTACCGGTTCTCATCTCAAAGGGGAACGTTTTTAAAAGTGATGAGTTTATTCTCGTTGTGGAGGAGGAGATTGTCCAAGAGTTTGAGGAGTTCACGATAGCTTTTGCAAGTTTGTTTGCGACTTACTGGATATTTAACATGGAATATCCAGACACCCTAACCTACACCTACAACTTCATCCAGAAAGTGATGGTGCATTTGAAGGATGGTACGCCCCTCCCGGCTGCCTGCAAAGATGTTCAGCAAAAGCTCATTAAATTGGGTAAATTGCGCACCTCGAAGGACAAACAGAAGTAGTCACAGGGGCCACGGTTTAAATGTGTTCGAAGACTCTGTTACAAAAGAGACGTATTACAAATAGAAGGCAGCAATGTTTATGTCAGTTGAATCTTAGAAGTAACGATTTTTGAAAGTTGTTTATGTTATGATATGCTATGAGTTTGTTATTTGGTGGAGATTATCGAAACTCTGAAGCATGTCCTGGTTCAAAGTCATTGAACACAGAACACAGAATTTCAAATTGATGATGAATATCAACCAAAATGGCATAATTGATGAAAAAGTTTTAAAGATATTGTGCCAGAAGGAGCAGTTTCATCATTTGTCGCAATTTCTGTTAAGAAGGCACTTATTTAAAATTCATTTGTTACTTTGTATCAAGGAAAGCACTATTTTGAATCATTGTCTTTATTTGAAAAAAAAAGATCTGAATTAAAAGCAAACAGTTTGTAATAAAACTACTGTACTAAGACAATGATTAAATTCAATCTTAATTTGATGCAGATTACCATTCATTTTAAAGGAAGTAATTACTTGCTGAAAGCAGTTTCTTAAGCAACATGGTTTTCTGTATGATTGAATCATGAAAACTGTATATTCATGATTTATGTATTACTGACTTTTGTGATGGGAAACAAATAAGCTAACATTTTTTTTCTATGAAAGGCAAATGCTCTGAAAATCAAAATAAAACGATTTCTTTAGTAAAGCGTATGAATTAACCTCTTGAAGCTCTTTTCTTTAGATTTAACCCTTTGATATGTGCAAGAACAAAAAGTTATGTTAAAGTTATTTTTATTTGTTGTTGAAAATGACCATTAGGCTTCTCATGAGAGTTATCAGTAATGTGATCAAAACAACTTTCATGATCATCCGCAAAGTAGGGTCAACCTAACATTTTTTTCGAGGACTGTGCTAGATTGACACAATGTGGCCCCTAATAATTATGTACTATGGTTATATGGTTCCTCATATTCTATAGATGTAAGTTATGGTATTGAGTTTTCGTCAGAACCGTGTTGATTCAAAAAGTTTTAAAAGTACCCACAATTCAGACTTAGGAATATGAAGGCTTTCTGGGTTTTCTAATCCCCTTAATCCAATTTCTAATATCAATATAATTGTTTACATTTAAGGTAGAATACTATTTATCAGCCATTTTGAATTTCTTTGTTTCTTTGGATAACTTTGGGTTGTTCTTGGCAAATATGGGTCTGGGTCACACCGATAGTTCTAGCCTAGACCGATGTATACCGAGAGTGACCAAAGTAATCCAATGAAAGATTGAGTTTAAAAATGGCAGACTACGGGTATTCTACCTTAAGATCTGGTGAGAGGTTAACCAGAGTCTTGTGCAGGAAATATTACAAAACCATTACAATAGATCTTATTACCTGTACATGTATATTCACCAGAATTATCTTGGTCTTTAGACATTTCTAAAGGATTTAGAGAATATAAGAAAGATGACAACAATAGACAAGAAACATGTCCTATATCTGAATGATTAAATCTCTGTGTTAAAATATATAAATGAAAAAAAGAACAGGAAAACAAGGAGGGTTTTCAGTGATGTAAACCATCGGTTCAAATCCCTCGTTAATCAGTTACTTCATGCCATGTCATAAGGACTGATAAAAGAGGGTTGCCTGACTGAATTGGTTAGATCTCAACCTGGATATGTTACTTCAAATCTTAATGAAAACCCTGGGAGATAAGTTTTAGGTTTTTTTTTCATTTTAGTTTATTAATGCAAATGTTATTAGACACAAGAATTTGCCGATTTCAACCCTCAATGTCTGACTGTATGTGATGGTAAAGGTTGTCTAATTTTGGATATGCCTTTGTAATGCTTTTGTGTATCAATACCACTTTCATCCTTATGTTTGATGTTTGTATGAAAATGTATAGTTGTAGCTGTTACAGTTATGTGTATATATATCATTCCCTTGTTATAGTTTGAACATATTACAAAGTTTACCAGTTCCTTTTTGCTAAGTTATATGACGTAATTTCTTGACCGTTTCCTTGGTTAGTATTAGTAGACAATCATGTTTTAAATTACAACTTTTCCAGATGTATTGTCCCTATTATCGAAGCTTCTCACTTTCACCTTTTGTGAAAGTGTCAAAATAAAACTTAATTTTTGTTTTTGTGGGTATCCATTTTTAAAAGGACTAAATTGATAACATGGTGCTCACCAGCAGCATGAAGAATTGTCATACAAGTGTCCTTGAGCAAGACACTGCCAAGTCCTGCCTAGTACTGGTGATGCCTGAAGAAAATGTGTCCAGTCTGTTCAAACAAAGTTAGATTTGTCGTTATATCTTTTATAACAGAAAGTATTTCAGACATTAGAATTAACATCTCTCCCAATAATGTTGCTCCCTTGGAAAAAAAAATTAATGGCTTTGTGTTTCTATTGATTATCTTAAATCTTTATAAACTTTATAGTTAGACTTTTTTCTTCAAGTTGTTTTAGTCTTGGCTACATACTCGGTCTGATTGAATATTACACATTTAAATGCTTTCCAATTAAGGTCATAATCATAAAACAATTCGGTTTTATTGCAGTTTTATTATTTTGTTGCATTTGGATCCATTGGGGGTCAAGTTTGCAGTTCTTTTTGATATATGTATGTCAATATTAGAAACATGAAGGTCAGAGACGATATTAGAAACATGAAGGTCAGAGAGGATATATCAATCAACCAATGAGAACATGTTTTGGTAAAGTCATATATATTGGTATGTTCACCAAGTCTGTATCAAGAATCATGTTAACTTAATAATTAAAAAGCTCTTCAGTTTTATTAAAGCAAGACTTTAAGAACAGGTAGCTGATTGGCTCATAATGAGTTTTGATAGCTTAGTTTGTTTGTCCATCATGATTTTATTTTTTCACATTGTGTTGCAAAAAGCCAAGAAAAGAATAGCTTGTCTGTTTAAGGGACCAATTAAAGTATTTGAAACTTTGTCATAGCATGACGTAACGCCTTGAAAACCTTTACCCAATATGGGGAAAATATGAAACATTTCTTTAAAAAGAGAATTCTAAATACCAGTAGTGATAAAAGATGCTAAACAGTTGTTGCATTTAAACTGCTTCTTTAAGAAGTGTTATTGTTTTTTCAAAACAAAACAAATCTTTCAAGCAGTTCATCTTCATCTTAATTCACTAGTCAATGTTATTCATTTTTTCTATTTTGTTCTTATATATAGCTTAAAGATAATTTACACATGGAAGTCATAGAAATAACCAGATTTTGGAAATAAAGCTGTTTTAGATTTTTTGTTTTGTTTATAGCATTAATGTGTTCTTAGAAGGAATCTATAGATTTATCTACATTTTTATTTCTTTTGTGGTTTGGTTTTCAAATTTTGAAAAAAAACATTTTTTTTGTTGAAACCTTATCACATTCAGAGTGTTAAGATAAATATGTATTTGGGGATTTGTTGTTGATGATCTGAAGATGATTTTTTATGAGGAAGTTTTTAAGTTCTTCGCATATTTTCCAACATGGTAAAATTACAATTAAGAATATCTTATCTAAGTATATGTAAATTTATGTTTTATCTTTTCAATACAAAGTGGTGTTTTCATTTACTTGTTAATACTGTAAATCTTTAACAGCAGTATGCTTTGAAAGAACAAACTGTTCACCCATTGTATTGATGGAAAAAAGAAAACCTCATATAAAAACTAATTAATTAAAGAAACATTGAAGTGATCCGTGTCAGATTTGATAATTCAGTTGCAGAGCCATCCATGCTTGCCTCTTTGGTTTAATGGTTAGAGTTCAGAACTTTAAATCACAGAGCCTCCCTACCCTTATGTTTGTGTTAATTGAACATACAGTCTAACTTGTGTTAAGCAGCCACCCTTTTTAAGCAGCCAACCTGCCTTAAACAGCCACACAGAAAGTCCCATTGTTAGATTCATAGTGTACATTAATTTGTGTTAAGCAGCCAACCTGTCTTAAACAGCCAATTTACTCTGTCCCATAGGCTGGCCTCTTAACACAAGTTTGACTGTAGATGGATAGGTTAATCTGCTCTGTAAGAATCGTGTTAATCCCTTTTACCTCACTTTGCTGTATCAGCAAGAGAAGACTAAACCATTGTGACAAATATATAAATTGCTCATAATGAGAGGCAGTCTCCCGACTGACTTACGGAATGCCGATGGTTCTACCCGCCTTAACCAGCCCTTATGGGCAGTTGAGTATAGGGTCTTCCTCCATCAATAAGAATCGGGCATCGCTACATAACTGAAATAATGTTGATGTGATGTAAAACCCATATAAAAAAAAATAAATACATTTGTCACAATGTTATTTTTTATCAACTACCCGGGAGAAAAGATTTCAATCATGCTATTTTATGTTGTCTGCTGTTGATTTCATTATTGACAAATGAATATAAACTCTATAATATATAATCATCTAGAAATATATCCTTTTGTCACAATGGTTTCTTCCCAATGTTCCTAAAAAAATTCTTTCATTTAAATTTTCGTTGACTGTGGTTGTTTTCAATTTTGGCCAGTCAAAGGTCCTGATAGTTGGGTATTTGGTTTAACCATAATTCTACAATGATAATTTGATTTTTTCTTAGAATCAAGAGTAGCAGTAGCATTTTGAGGGTTTAATGCAAGACTATATAGTAAGTCCTTCACAAATTTGCAGCACTAAAAATAGTCTTGCATTTAACCCTCAATTTGCTCCATTCCTCCTTTAGGGATTTTGTGTTGTTTCCATGTTTAAAGCAACAGTACACAAATACATGTAGTATGTTTACCAGTAAATGAAAAGCAACACATTTTTTTTAAAACTAGATTAACAAGGAGACCGGGGGAGAAATTGTTTGTTTATTTGAGTAATTTTCCCTTTTGTGTCTGTGATTTATAGATTTGTATGGATCAGACCGTAAAAACAAAGTAAGGTGGTTGAACAATCTCTTTTTATTGTGATAAAAGGAATAAAGTCGTTTGATGAGCATAAATTTTGATATCTCCATCAGTGGCTTTTCTTTAATTATTTTCTGAAAATGTTTTCAAACACATTGGTGGGGTAACAGGAATAGTTGACATGTGTTTGATTCATTCAGAGGGTTGGTTAACTACAAATTTCAGGTCATTTCTTTGCTTTTATTTCAAACTATCTGTTATGTTTTAGTTCCAATTATAGATATGCGTTGAATGAAATATTGTCTCATTTGTTTTCTTTTCTACCATTTCATACATTTCTCAACACTGGCTCATGAGAGCAAGTCTCCTGACTGGCAGGCAGAGTGCCGATGGTTCTACCCCGCTTGACCAGCCCTTATGGGCAGTTGAGTTTGACCAGCCCTTATGGGCAGTTGAGTTTGACCAGCCTTTATCGGCAATTGAGTTTGACCAGGCCTTATGGGCAGTTGAGTATGGGATCTTACTCCATC